>WEDG01004197.1:0-91939 GCA_017591395.1 Schistocephalus solidus
TTGTTTTTTTGCTAATATAGAAACCTACCAACAAGCATAGCATTTTTAACCGACGTCTTTGTTTAAATTTGCCAAAAATGAATTTGTTAGAAGACGCAGAGGAATTTTCCTCTTTCCAATCAATTCCAAGGACTCGCATTTTATGATTGTGTGAGCAATTTCATTGTGATTATAAAGATTGTTAAGTGATTCCGGACCAACAGCGTCTGGACAGCGTCTGTTGGCTACGGCAGAAGCAGCGGCAATCAGGCTACGCAAACCGGTCCTGTGCGCTCAAAAGAACTTTATACAGGCACCGCAATTACCGTGACCGAAAGCCACCAATTTAGCCGCCCGCATCTAATTACCTGTTCCGGCGGCCACCATTCCTCTGACCATAATCAGAAAACGGACCGCAATTTTGTTTTATCCCCCCACCCTGACAACCGTACAATTTGTTTTACTTACCCGCATATTTGACTTATTGACACAGTGATATAAATGTAAAGGCCTGATGAGAATTTATCGAAAGCTAACGTATGCTCGCCAAATTGTCTTTTGAATTTTTTCAATCCTTCAATCTTTGCTCATTTCAAAAGGAATAAAAACAAACCAAGCAGGATCCCTCTCGTCCGTGCCTCAATTCTGATATACGGACACAAACATCAATTTTCACTTTCCTGCCTGTTGACCTAAACACCAAACTCTGATCCTTTGTACAATTGTTGGAGGTAATTTTCCTGACAAACGAAGTTATTTTATTGTTTGATGTTGGGTGCCAATTAAAATGTACTTCCCAGGATATAAAAATCGAGCCCAACTAACTGATCTTGAAAACCAAATAAATCAATTTTGCAAATACAACTAGTTAACCAGCCTGTCTATTTCTTTCAAATGCATTCAGCAACATGATGAAATCTGCCCGTCAGTCAGGGTCATAATTCATGCTTGACTTCACGTCTACTTGGCTTGACTTTTAAGCCTTTAGAAATGGAGTGGAACAGTGCAGCAGGGCATGGAGCACGAAATACATGATGCCTGTTTCGTCAGTTCTCAGTCGGTCACACGTTGTACACTTTAAGCTCATCTGTCCACCCGTCATTGTCAGTTACAAGGTCTGTAGATGGATAGGAAAGAGGTATTCACATCCACGCATGAACTTAGTAATGCACCCAGTCGGGATAACATGAATCGCATAAAATTTGTAAATTTCAAGGATCTAGTCGTCGAGACTTCTAATCATCCGGACAATATGATTTCCATGTAATCTTCAACTCCAAGAAATCCTATCCAATTAATCCTGGTAGATCAATACCATGAAACATAGAATTGTCTTCAAGAGGACCAAATCCTCCAACTCCAGAAGTTCTGTCTGAAGAAATACTTTAAATTTGACGTATCAATCTGCGAGCAGATGAAAGGCTTGCGAAATGGTTCGCCAATTTCAGGATTCTAAGCCGAGTCGGTCTTACAACGGTTGGAGTCACTGCTTTTCCGACCACACAGACAGAAATTCTGGTCTCGGTATGTGGAGGATATTTTTGTCTACATCAAATGGTATTAGTTGCAGACATTCAAAATACTTATCAACGCCATCTTCCCGGACAATCCATTTACGATAGAAGAAAACGACCACCTGATCTTTCTGGATTTCATGGTTTGTCAAGAAGATGATAGTTTTCCGTAGGTCAAAGTGATTAGAAAAGCAGCAAATGCAATGAAAGTACTAAACTTCAGCGGCAACCACCCAATCAGTCCCAAACGCAGTTGCTTATAGGCGCTATACCAGCAGGTGAGACGCGAGTTGCTCGATATAAATTCGGTGGACTAATTCGGTAGGTGATTCATGTAAATGGGATTCGTGCAAGTTACTCGACATGACCTTGCCATATTTTAAAGTTTGATCTGATCGAGATTCCCCCACGGGTGATACTCGTGTGAGCCGCGAGCTTCTCGTGTCATGTTTCTTAGGCCCGACATGGATTACCAAACGCAATTAATTCCAGTTCACATATTCTGTGTTGACGCATCACCCAAGCAGGGATATGGGTCACATGTGGAGGAAGCGAATGAATAATACCTCCAATGACAGTGCAACAAATGGCCCTGTACATATCACGCCTACATTCAACATGGATGATGTAATCATAGCCAGTAACGACTGAGAGATGTACGGCTTAGCTATCATAGCATCAATTACGAGCCTCACCGGTGATCACAAGATCGCCTAATAAGCTCCATGTTCCGAAATCATCCCTTAT
This sequence comes from Schistocephalus solidus, assembly GCA_017591395.1. NCBI lineage: Eukaryota > Metazoa > Platyhelminthes > Cestoda > Diphyllobothriidea > Diphyllobothriidae > Schistocephalus > Schistocephalus solidus. The sequence goes on from WEDG01004197.1 coordinate 2,241, forward strand.
TATTCTGATCATTATCACGTCGAGCGGAAAGGACGAATGGATCTCCGAAACATCAAATGATAAGCCAGTCTTACACTTGGGGAGCAACATACCAATTAACCTGTCTACTATACTTCGCTTCTTAACTTCTGTGTCGTTGCATCTTTCTGCCTATACTACTTCTGCTGTATTGTTTTAAAGGAGCATTCTTCAAATGAATTATGTGCAGAGAAAAATTGAATGTTCACATCCTCCCATGAATTAAATTATCGTTTTAGATAAAACTGACATGCATATATTAACAAGTATGCTTGACGGAATACTTATAAATAGAAAGCATTAGTCGCAAAATAATAATAAGTGAAATTGTTTTGCTTTTATATTGCAGTGAAACATAATCTTGTGGATGTCATCTTGGAATAAAGAAGAAGATTTAAAAACAGAGCAAATACGGTTAAATTCTATCTATTTTGCCAGCAAGCATATCGCTTGCGTGCAATCGTGTCATTTGGCCCCTGAGATGCCATTGGTTGGCCTCGTAACGAATCGGCTAAGTCTGAACATTATTTGGGCTTATAAAACAAGCATGGATTACCAAACGAAATTAAGTCCCGTTCGCATATTCTGTGTTGAGACATCACCTGAGCAGGGATATGGGTTACATGTGGAGGAGGCGAATGACTAATACGTCCAATGACAGTGCAACAAATGGCCGGGTACATATCATGACTACATTTAACATGGATGATGAAATCACGGCCAGTAACGACTAAGACACGGACTAGTTAGCTATCATTGCATCAATTACGACCCCCACCGGTGATCACGAGATGTGCTATTTATTGTACTCATGTGATCGCGTGGTCACTACTCACCTTGTTCATCCTGCGCCATTTTCTGCAAGTGTCTCTGAGGCTTGGTTCGAGAGAGAATACGATGCGCCAGCCCTATAGGTTTCACGTTCCAGTGATCACTTCTTCTTATTCTGATCATTATCACGAGGAACGTTAACGATGGATGGGTCTTCGAAACATCAAATGATAAGTCACACTTACATTAAGATTGTAACAGGCCAGACGAAGCAGCTGTTTCACGGTCCTTACCGAGCATCAGTATGCCATACTTCAACGGATTGAGGTGGAAATACATGAAAGGAAGTCGAGGTAGCGACTTGGTTGTGGTTAGAAACCTACACATGTAGTAAACTTTCTATTTTGCTAGAGCAAATTTCTGCGAGTCCAACTTTCCAAACCATAAACAAAGCCATCGAAACTACAGCCCTATTCTTAAGCTCACCAGGACTATACTGAAGCCCGAGTGTAATTCTCTGTTACTCTGTGTTTTATACTTCGCTTTTTAACTTCTGTGTCATTGCATCCTTCTGGCTATACTACTTCTGCTGTATTGCTTTTTCCCTAAAATGCGTATTTTCAAGGAGCATTAATCGATAATATCAAAAATAAATACTGATGCAGAATACTCAGTCAAAAGGCGCATACTTCCGATGCATTATGTGTAGGAAAAATGTGAATGTTCGCAATCTCCCAGGTAGAAAATACTGGTCTCAGGCATCACTAGTTTCTGGTTCACTACAGCACCAAAAATAGCTCCCCACGTCGTATCTGTTACTTTCACGACCACAAAGACATATAGGGCATGGCGATCATTAAGGCTGATCATTACATCCATTACTTGATACTTGATAGATGTGAGCCCATTGAAATGCAGGGTAGAGGATTTCGACTGTATACCATTCGCTTCTTGTAAATGCATCGTTTATAGATCACGGTCTTACGAAGACGCCTGCTATCAGTCTTCGTGAGATCCTTTAGATGTAACCTGCGTCAATTGACATCCGTTTATGCCTAGTCAGTTTCCGAATTCAGGATATAAAGAGACTGTGCAGCCAATGCATTTAAATCACTGGCCGCATCCATGGCTATGGCATGAGAATGTTATCACTACTACTACTACTACTACTACTGCTGCTACTACTACTACTACTACTACTACTACTACTACTACTACTACTACTACTACTACTACTACTACTTCTACTACTACTACTACTACTACTACTACTACTACTACTACTACTACTACTACTACCACTACTACTACTACTACTACTACTACTACTACTACTACTACTACTACTACTACTACTAATACTACTACTACTACTACTACTAATACTACTACTACTACTACTAATACTACTACTACTACTACTATTACTACTACTTCTACTACTACTACTACTACTACAACTACTACTAATACTACTAATACTACTACTAATACTACTACTACTACTATTTTTTCTACTTCTACTTCTACTACTTCTACTATTACTGCTACCTCTACTAAAACATATATTACCTCTAGTGCTGCTGCTACTACTAATAACAATTCTACTATTTATACTAATACCGCTGCTATTACTACTACTTCTTCTTATACTACGACTAATAACAATAATAAGAAGAATACCTTTAATAATACACCTACTAATACGACTTCTAATACCACTATTACTGCATCTTCTAGAAATAATATTTCTTCCACTTATACTACTAATACCACTACTAATGATACTGCTTATACTACTACGACTACTAATACCAATTTTAATACAAAAACTATTAATGCTAAAATCAAATATTTTTAATGATATTACTAATAATACTACTATTACTTCTACTAATACTACCATTCTTATTACTTAACTGCTACTACTTCTTTTCCTTCTTATTTTACTATTACTATCATTAGTTGTACTTATATTATTATAACTAACAATATTGCTGTAACTCATAAACCTTCTAATAATATTATTACCACTAGTACTACTACTATTTATACTACTATAACAACAAACATTACTAATTTCTTAAATCTTAAGACTTCTATTTCTACAACTTCCCAAAATACTACTACTACTACTACATAGACCGATACCACTAGTACTACTATGAAAACTAATAATTTGAATACTCAAAATATTAATATCAGTAGAACTACTCTTATTCCTTAAAAAAACAGAATTCAAACTGTGCCAAGTTGTTTAAATTTTGAGCAGTAAAAAGAATTTCCACAACTGGACTGTTTTCAACAGGATTTGTCAACCGCGGAACAAAACAAATATCGTCACTGACCTGAGACAGTGGCTTAGCGAAGAGGAACAAAATTTGGTTATTATCAACAAGTGATCCATCGTCCATTGTTCTCCCCTTGAAGAGACCCGTTCTGGATGACCACGCAGTCGACCCAATAAAGAGGGACCCGCGGCCTACCGTAAGCACTTCTGCGGCAAACCAAAAACTAATGTTTATGCACACCAATGCACAGAGTATGTTATCGAATCTCGACGAGCTGAAGATTCATGTCAGCAAAAAATATCCTGATATAACTTCACTAACAGAAACCTAGTTGTTCCAAATTATGGACAACCGAGAGATAACTATGCCTGGCTACCAACTGTTTGGAAAAGACAAGGAAGGGCGTCAAGGAGGATGAGGCGTACTCACATATGCGAACAGTGAACTTACAGTTTTAGACAAAATGGATAAAGTGGCGTCTTCTTCCGAGGCGATATGTCTATTCATAAAAGTACCAGGTTCATCAAGTCTGGATGTCCTGACAGTTTACTGTCCACAGAGAAGAGACCCGTAGCCCATCCTTTCTTGATTGAGGAGCTTGGAATTTTGCTATACGGTTGGATCTCCTGAGCATGGGTGACTTTATTGCGCCTCACATAGACTGGAGCTTGGCCTACGCATATAGCCCTGATCTAGCCTTTTGCGGTTGCCTTCTGAGCTTAAGCGAAAGCGACTTCTCACACAGCATGTCACATTTCCAACAAGGATGCGCGAAAGACAACAGGCCAAATTTGTTGACCTCGTTCTCACGAAGTCGCAGGACAGCATCGACAAAGTGTCATGTCTACCACCGCTAGCTAAAAGTGACCACATTGTACTGCGATGGAAGTACTCACTATTTGCAATACCACAAAGACACACACCAGTCACAAGGAATATATGGCAAGGCGATTTCGATGGAATAAGTGCCAAACTCATGTGCACTCAGTGGGAACCTTTATTCTTTTAAAACATAACCGAGAACTGGGGAACGTTCCAGGACATACTGCACAGGCTCATTGAAAATGACTGTCCGATTTTGAGGAAGAGGTTGACCAACAGACCGGGATGGCTAATGCAGGCCTTCAAAATGGAAGTTTGCAAATAGCGGTTATTGTGGAAAACATCGGCCAAGGTTGAGGTTGAGAGTGGTGTTCCCTAAGGCTTTGTTCTCGGCCCTATTTTGTTTATTGTCTACATCAATGATTGCGCCAGCGAACTAGACTGTGATATGACCACGCTTGCCAATGATCGTTACCATTGGTGCATCATTCAAAATGCGGCTGACGAAGAGAACTTGCAGACTCGTCTCCAAAATTTGTCAAAGAACTGGCACTTACCATTCAATGAGAGCAAGTGCAACATCATACAAGTTGGGAAAAACAATCCTTCGAATCGTACGGTTTACCAAATAAATGACATACCATTGAAAGAAGAAGATGCCTTTAAAAAACTGGGAGTCTGTATCACGCCCTACATTGCGCAAAGGTAGCGAAGTCAGCGATGTCGATTATGTATCTCGTCAAACGAACTTTTTCGGCCTTCAATGATGACTGCTTGACCAAAGTCTTTGGAACCTTCGTGGGGCCAAAGTTGGAATCCAATATCCAAGTGTGGATACCATGGACATCGAAGGACACCAGCATCTTCAAAATGTCTAAAGCAAGCAGCCATACTTGTCCTTGCACAGGATCACAGCTTTATGAAAAATGGCTGTATAATCTCAAACTCATTCACTTGTGGTATAAACCGCTTCGAGGAGACCTGATACTATCATTTTACATATATTGCGTTCAGGACAGATGCCTTGCCTCAGTCAATTTCTTCGAGTTAGAAACAACGATAAACTAGAGAGGTCATCCTCTCAAATTACGTGTGACTGGGGCTAGACTAGACACTCGGAAGTACTTTTTCTCAAAAAGAGTGGTTGAAGCTTGGAATAATATTCCTCTGGATGTTGTTATGTCGGAATCCCTGGAGGCTTTTAAGCGAAAGTTGGATTCATATGACAGAAAGTGCTACAGCACGTACTGAAAGATGCAAGGGCGAAGCCATAAAAATAAAGCATTTGAGTACTACTTGCTGCATTTGAGTAATATTTCTGTGTGTGTTATGTTTTTCCTAGGACTAACGCTCTCTCCCACAATTCTTCTAGGTCTTCGCTCCTTTAATATCTGTACGTCTTGGGGACACCATGAGTACTCACATCAGCCGAACTTGGCGGCCATCGTCAATGCGGTCTCTAAACTGTCTCCCTTAGTTCGAAACACAGCGGAACGAGGACGATCTGGACGGATATTTCACAATTTGACAGCAGTTGGCGGACTGCAATCAGCAAGGGAGTGTCTGACTGCACCATCCGCACTTCGGTGATGATATGGGTGAGCTCCGTGATGCCCCCCTGCACCAAGGGCGAGAGTTTTTCTTTTAATATCACAGGGAGTTATATTTTACTGTCTGCTCTTTTTCAACGATGTTTTACCCCATTAGTCCATAGCGATTGACCTTGCAAGCAAACCGGGATACTATTTTTTAGACCACAACACACATGTTCAATTAGGGAATGCAAAGGTTACTCAACTTCTTCTCCCTGAAATATACTGATACTGATATAAGAGCCACTGTGTGGTTTCTGGCAGGGGTCGAGAGGATGCCCCATTGCACAAAGAGACGAGTGAGTCCTATAAACGATCGGTGAGCGCCTTTCTAAAATTGTAAACATTTTTTATTGAAATCGGCAAGACAAAGATACCTTGCCTCAATGGTTAGGGCGTTGGACCTCTGATCAACAGGTCACCTGATCGAGTCACGGGCTGGGCCCCACCTGTAACTGAATGTGGCTGGTTGCCGACTGTATATTTCATTTGGAATTGCCTGTAATACGGTATATAATCCAACAGTAACCAACATCCCTCCTCATGGACCGCAAACTGCGCGAACGCGATGCACCAGATGAAATAGATCCGACCAATACATCGAAATCTAGCTCGTGATCTAGGGGCATTGCAGATACGCATCCAGTGAAATATTTTTTAATTTGGGAAGTGGTATATTACCTCCTGTGAGGTAATTAAATCTGATCTTCTGACAGGGCTTAAAATGCCCACACAACTGCATATCTGATGAACTTTCCTCATGAGACCTTTACGCATATGAGGAAACAGTGGAGTTGACATAGTGGATTAAGTCCAGGACGCCTGTTTCGTCAGCAGCCATTTGGTCACATGCTATAAACCCTGAGGGGATCAGTTCATGCGGGAGATTAGGGAAAGCATCTCGTTGAAAGGGCTGAAGTTTTATCAGCTGAATAAACCCAATTACCGTGAAACACTAGTAACGTTCTACCAGACTAAAAGTCAGTTGCAATGTATATTTCCTTTGGAATTGCCTAGAAAATGCTAAAAAATGCACTTTTATCTTACATATAATACAACCATGCATAACATCCTTTCCCCTGGACAGCAAAATGCACGAAGTTCTTCTGCTGGTCGAACGTGGTATATCAGAGGAAGATGGTCCAGGAAATTAATTCGGAATTTACAGACCACAATCGAAAAGACCAAATGTTTACTGTGGGATATTGAATTGTTTGCCTTTTGTAGAGATAATCTTCGCAAAATTTAAATCCGTGACTAAAATACCTAGCTTTCGTACATGAAATGGCCGAGAACCACTTCGGTTGTATTTGTGGAGTACAAGCTTTGGTCCCTCCTATCAAATGTGCATTTTGACTGCAAACATGGAATTTCCTATTCCTAAGCGCTTGTCCGCGCATCCACACTGCGTTCCTTCATACCATTCTCGGGGAAAGATAAGAGGCAAAACTCCTGCCACACGAGGACATCATATGTTCACCTGTTTCATCCCTCTGTACCTCCATTATCCAGGATCTGAAAGTGAAATGCATAGAATAGCTGTTGCAAAGCAAGTTGCATGGAAGTCTATGATTTCCTAAGTGTGTAGAAGAATCTAGGAAAGGAATCTTAGTTATACTTGTGATCCCGGATCGGGTGAACCAAATTCCCTGCAATTTACCCATTTCATGATATAAGTTTAAATAGTTAAAAATCGCATGAAATTATACGATCTTTCACCACAAAGCGCGTGTCCGTGAGTAGAATTTAGCGTACCCAATCAATAATTAGTTGGACCGACACTAGTTAAAAGATAAGAAAGAAATTCTGGTCTGTGACTTTCATGCGCCAACAAACGAAACATCCGGGCTGCAAACATATTGTGCCAAGTGTGACAGAATTAGAGTGATTTTATACGCAAAACCCAATTGCTGGTCGTACATGACGTAGGAAACCACCATCGACAGATATGCTTCAGGTGTGAATGCTGCATTTATAAAATCGAGAGTTAGGTCCACCTCATAGCTCTGTCGCCAGGAAGCAATTAGACATTTCAAATAGGGAAACCGTTAATAGTCTTGAAATATTGAATCTAGCCAAATTATATATTTATGTGCTGCCGCACGCATAGCGCTATGGTAATAACCTTTGATTTTGTACACTTCCTTGAGCTGTATTGTGTACTCTTGTTGACAATGGACACCTGCCTGAGCTCTAAGGCTCCGACAAAGAACAAATCATTCAGCTGCTCGACTCACACGTACACGTTGAATGTGAAAAGTCCGGTCTCTTGGTTGTTTAATCCCTTCCAAATCCATTAGTGCGTTTGACTTTTTCACTAGAGGGATAATTTAGTGAACGCGTTTGGACCACAAAACAAATTTTCACAGTTGCTTACAGAGTTGGGCTAGATTAAAATTCTACTAAACATAATAAACCGAACATGGACCCTGATTGAATGATAGGATAGTGGAGGAGTAAGAAATACTTCACCGACAGCGGTATCATAACGGGCATTAAACCCAGCTAGATCTGCAAATCATCCGGCAATCATTATTGCATTCCTTGAAATTGGCAAGCACCTAAAGTGTGTACTTTTTGAAACCAAAGTAATAATGGGCCTCGCAATAGGATATAATCGGTAAAGTAAAAAGTAAAAATATAGGAGGATTGAAGTTTGCTTGCTTTGGAAAATAAAAACATTCGAATGCAGAAATGATCGTTCTGGGTTAAAATGGACTACTTAGCGTGCGGAATACTTAACTGAACGAAACCGACTCTCTGTTAGCATATTGAATGTCACGGTATTTTCTGATTTCAAAATCCACAGGATATGGCACATAGAACTGCTCTTCTACGGCAGCTACTACTTAGTACGCAACCATGGAAACATTTAGAAAGTTATTGAGAGGTCTATTACGTCCTGCGGATTGATGGAATCTTCCCGTCAGACAGGGCTCGAAATGCACACATGACTACATGTCTGGATAACTTTTCTCTGAGACCTTTACGCATATGATGAGACAGTGGAATTGGCCGTGGTGGATAAAATCAAGGAAGCCTGTTTCATCAGCAATCATTCGGTCACATGCTATGAACCCTGAGGGCATCAGTTCACGACTCGATCTAAAGTAGCCTATAAAACGCTTTGTGGATAGACGATAATAGGGAAATCGCTCCATAATTTTTTCACCGAAATCTCAAGCGTGACACAACAATCTACCTACTGTCAGACCTCACGGTTATAATCGAGAACATTTTCTAGAGACACATTTTGACTTGTGGTTCATGAGAACTCCCAGACAGGTATCACATCAGATTTTCCAGACAAACAGAAGTGGTATTCAGGAGATATGCCCAAATCACTCATGAAGATGATGTCTTGTTTTTTTTCCCTTTGTGTGATTCTATTTAGCCTTCAATTAGAATTGAGAACTCAGTTTCGGTGTCATGTGAACTGTAAAGCCATCAGTGGGATGAAATGATCTCAGAAGGAAACCATTTTTGAAGCCACAGCATTCCAATACGTGTCACACATCCCGAAAGAATGAAGGAGACATGTTGTAACTATTAAATCCTTAAAACAACCGGTAAGGTATCCCATTTGGTTCACCAGATGCCAGTCAATGGCAAGATGCACATAAGCCCGATTCTATGGTAACCATGATTTCTTCTGAAATTTCTACTGGAGAAGATAGATTTATATGTGCAAAACATTTGCGTCTAAGGAGCATTAACAGAATTACGGAGAAATAATTGGGAGTTGACCAGGAGTGGTATAAAGAAGAGTATTAAACCATAAGTATCCTAGGAAATGCGGAGTGAACAATAAAATTATCAAACAATTTGCATATCATGTGTATTTGAAAGGATGCTCATCAGACGGGCGTATTACTGAAGCGCACTTGGAAAACTTCTGTAGGTGAGCCGTGGGCATATGATTCGTGATAGAACGATCGGGGCGATATCAGTGGTTTGCACTTGACCAAGTTACATACAGGTAATTGAAGGCAAGATGGTCAATGGACGAAATTCAACGTATTTCTTAGGGACAGAATCGACCCAAGAAATTGACACCACATCAGACTAAGTGGAAACCATCCATAGAAATGCAAAAGATATACATATCCACTCTTAAATTTATTTTTGATGATAAGACATTTGTGGTTTCACGTTCATGGATACTAATGCTTATAAATGACTGGCCCTAAAAGGTTACCATCATCCTTGTGGGCACTCCGCTTCGGCCAATCGTGCTCTTAAATGTACTCTAAATTTCGGACTGATAATGCGGCTGTTTCAACGTCTCAATTTTCTTACCTCTCATTCGGATACCACAGTCAGCTCCTCAGCACAATTCTTAGAGAAACCTAAAGGTGTTAGCTTCTTGCCAAGTGATGTCATGCTATCTTTTGTCGCGATGCAATATTTTAATTCGATTCCGTAGGATCTGGCAGTCGATCCTATCCAATTAACCCTGGTAGATCAATACCATGAAACATAGAATCATCTTCAAGAGGACCAAATCCTCCAACTTCAGAAGTTCTGTCTGAAGAAATACTTTAAATTTGACGTAACAATCTGCGAGCAGATGAAAGGCTTGCGAAATGGTTCGCCAATTTCAGGATTCTTAGCCGAGTCGGTCTTACAACGGTTGGATTCACTGCTCTTACGACTACACAGACCGAAATTCTGGTCTCGGTATGTGGAGGATATTTTTTGTTTATATCAAATGGTATTAGTTGCTGACATTCAAAATACTTATCAACGCCATCTTCACGGATAATCCATTTACGATGGAAGAAAATGACCACCTGATCTTTCTGGATTTCATGGTTTGTCGAAAAGATGATAGTTGTCCTTAAGCCAGAAAAATTCACAATTAAATATCCATTGGGCCAATTATGTGGTCCGAGTGTTCCCGTCTGTTGGCAAACTTCTGAGCTACCGCTTTTATCGTACCATGATAGTTTTAAGCTCGTCAGACTGTTTATAGTGAGGACAATGGGCTGAGCCGTTGACATCACTCTCTCCCCGAACCCCACAATCAGCACACTGTCTGAGCCGGTCAGTTATCTGATGCGGAAGTGGAAGCAGCTGCTGCTGACCTCGCCTACGTTTACTACGTACACAAACTGGCCCTCCAAACACAAGCACCAGTTTAAAGTAAAATGCTCATTTGTACGGCATTTGGCTTGCTACTCAGTACGGAGTAACGATAGCGGTAACAGTGACTAGTTTTCAGTTTTTTAGTGCGGGTGATGCCACCGCTTTTTAAAACCATATTGTTTGTATGCCGGAGTGTCATATGCATCTTTGAAAACTAGAAAAAGTATTCAAATAATATATGTGGCATGATTGTAATAAATAACGTATGTCTGGATTAGGTGCCATATTAATTTGTGTTGCAATCGTCGATTTAAAACACAAAAAACGTCAAATTAACTTAATTATTCTTGAAAATCTGTTGTGACGTCGCCGTCTCTTAGCAATGGTGTAATTTACTCTTGAAGAAGACCACGGTCATTTTAAACTTTCTCCCTGGAAATTGCTGACGTTTGTTTAAGGACCACTTTTCTAACTGTATTTAGTTTGCTTTTAAACCAGGCGCCTGCTCTCCCTTTTTGATTTGTTGGGTTGGTTTTTGTTCACATGGTTTGCTCACATTACTGTCGTGTGATATAGCTGAGAGCTTACGTCGACCTTTAGCAGGCTGTATGGCAGCCGCCGTTTGCTGCTGAACGTGCTTACATGTGGCCTTTGTAGACTGGTTTTCCAAAAAGTACTGTTGTACATGGTTTCGCTGCACTACTCTGAGTCTGCCAGCCTTTAGTCTGTGCTCCTGATAAGTCTAAAAATTTTGCAAGGACTTTGTTCTCTGTCGCTTCGCGTTTTACTGGAGGTTGTGTTCAGTGATGTTTCTTTCTATCAGGGGTAAAGAGGTATTAGTTAAGTGTAGCACCACAGAAATAGCATTTGGTCGCTCAATTTGTCTCGTACAGCTATTTAATGCTCAAGTGGCCAACCCTATACCGGTACCCAACTCTCACCTGAGGCTCCTCGAATTTGGGTTCTTCCCAGCGGCCACATCCCGGGCAAACATCACGACCAGCGGGCTAAACCACATGAGGGTCTCCGGTGTTATGTGTGCGTCAACACTTAGTATGTCTGACTACCGAACTTCCCATCTCCCCCCTCCTCTCAAAAGTCCTACAGTGGGGGCGACAGCAACCCCGTAGGTGGCCCAGTCTAGCTTGGGTCTTTCTCCAACTAAAACAAAACCATGACCAATAGTGGAGATCGGCAGCCGTCTGGGATGTCCGAGCAGCCATATTTAGGGACAGCACTGGTTGCCTCCTCGCGGAGGAAGAGGCTTGAAAAGGTACCCTTAACAAATGCTGGTTATCACGTCTTCTGCAGCCGGCCGCGGCCTGCAGATCGCAAAATACGTGGTTGTTAAATTCAAACAAACAAAAATTTCCCCGTCCCCATCCCCCTCGCCATACCCTCCAGGCTGCCCGGGTGAGTCCTCTTACACTAGCCTTGGTATAAAACCAGTGGCAATTTTAGCCTATTTAAGTATACTCTTGTTAATTATTAACGCACTTTTTCTACTTAGAACACCAATATGCCGTCTACTAGTTCACGATGTCCCGCAAGCGACTCACCAAAAGACGCAAGGTTGCAGCCTCCCCACTATCCTTGAGTAACAGATTAATGGAAGGGGACCTTTCTAGCGTACGAGAGACTTCGCAGCCCTCTGTATATATTGTCAACTCTAAAATCTATTTGGAAAATCTTGAATATCTTGATCATCTGATTGCTAAAGCCTACACCTCGTCCTGCCATAATCGATTGTCATCTGATGACATAGCAGATTTTTTGCTTCAAGGAACTATAACCAATACCTCCTACACAGTTATCCAGCAGGCTTTTCACATAACTGAGATAATCATCTCCGAAACCGAAGAACAGATAAAACGCAAGCATAATTGTATGCTGCGTAATATTTCAAGTGTAATATCTGCTTTCGATTGGGCGCGTTTGTTTCTGGCAAGCTGTGGCTTGGGATTCAGAGTCGCGTAAACTACACGAATGCGCTGGCTCAGTCTTAATGCCCCCATATTTGTCACGCTATTTTCTCAAGAAAGTAGATTAGTAGATAATGTTGTCAAAATGGCATTCCTCAGTTTCCCCTGGCCTAACCCCAATGCAGGGAAAAGCTGAAAAATGTTAAATTTTCCACAATTATTGTTGCTAATTATTGTTGATACTTTTGCGTATAAATGACTGGCCCTAAAAGGTAACCATCATCATTGAGGGCTCTCCGCTCCGGCCAATTGTGCTCTTAAATGTACTCTAAATTTCGGACTGATAATGCGGCTGTTTCAACGTCTCAATTTTCTTACCACTCATTCGGATACCACAGTCAGCTCCTCAGCACAATTCTTAGAGAAACCTAAAGGTGTTAGCTTCTTGCCAAGTGACGTCATGCTATCTTTTGTCGCGATGCAATATTTTAATTCGATTCCGTAGGATCTGGCAGTCGATCCTATCCAATTAATCCTGGTAGATCAATACCATGAAACATAGAATCGTCTTCAAGAGGACCAAATCCTCCAACTTCAGAAGTTCTGTCTGAAGAAATACTTTAAATTTGACGTAACAATCTGCGAGCAGATGAAAGGCTTGCGAAATGGTTCGCCAATTTCAGGATTCTTAGCCGAGTCGGTCTTACAACGGTTGGATTCACTGCTCTGACGACTACACAGACCGAAATTCTGGTCTCGGTATGTGGAGGATATTTTTTTGTTTATATCAAATGGTATTAGTTGCTGACATTCAAAATACTTATCAACGCCATCTTCCCGGACAATCCATTTACGATGGAAGAAAACGACCACCTGATCTTTCTGGATTTCATGGTTTGTCGAAAAGATGATAGTTGTCCTTAGGCCAGAAAAATTGAATGTTCACAACCTCCCAGGAATTTAATAATCGTTTCAGCTAAAACTGACATGCATATATTAACAAGTATGATTGATAGAATACTTATAAATAGAAAGCATTAGTCGCAAAATAATAATAAGTGAAATTGTTTTGCTTTTATATTGCAATGAAACATAATCTTGTGGATGTCATCTTGGAATAAAGAAGAAGAGTTAAAAACAGAGCAAATTCGGTTTAATTCTATCTTTTTTTGCCAGCAAGCACATCGCTTGGGTACAATCGTGTCATTCGGCCCCTGAGATGTCATTGGTTGGCCTCGTAATGAATCAGCTAAGTCTGAACATTATTTGGGCTTATAAAAGAAGCTCGTGTTATGCTCAGGGCATGTCTAAGATCCTTCAGCCTACCACCCGGAAGATGCGCGTTTTCCTATTGCTTGCGTTCCTGCTCGTGGTCTCCACCGTATCCGAAGCCTGCGCTACGGGCAAAACTGGTTATTCATCCATCAAAAGCAGCGCCGACTACCAAAAACCCAAACCTCCGAAGTCGACTGGTGAGTCCTACAAGATTATTTAAAACTGTCATTTGAGATATTTACAGCACCATGCATATCAGTGCAACGGCTGTAGCGTTACTTGTACTTACTTGGACATGTAATATTTTGGCGTTTTTTTGCGCACTTTTCACTGACAATATCTTCAAGGCCTTCCACTCAAGCCAAATATTACTTCAGGTTTATTTATTTTTAGCCCCTAAGGAGCTAGTGAATCCTTTGGACATAAAGATTTGGTAAAGCGATATATGCAGCCCATAGGTTCGCTTTTCAGTTATTCTTCATAAAATCATATGATTAATTTAAGTGTGAAATCCAAATAACATTGATATTACTTTCCTTAGATATGTGGAAAACATTTTGCATGAACACCTGCGACATCCGAGGATATTCCTGTGAAATGCACAATAAAGTCTAAGTTGGATGACTCGGCCTTTCGTTCTCTCCCATATCACTAACGATGCAGTGTTTGCCCTCCTTAATAACGATATTCTCTTATTTGAACTAGGGGTTCTGAGTCCGGAAAAAACCCAAATGGTCCTTGGAGATGCACATGTCTATATCATCATTCAAACCGGTCTGGGTAGCTTGTGAAGCATCTAAGGTTACCTTATGGGCTACGGTCGTCACAGGGTTGCTTTAGCACTTAAAAGGACAGCGTTGGAAGTGCTTTCGTTTCATCCGTGTCTTTTTATGTTGTCTGCGGAACCGACTATCTCCTTATTGGCAGCATTTTCTGAAAGCTTTTAGTGCTACGAATACATTATTTGAGTTAGGGTTGACTTTTCAACTGAGAAGATGGTACTATTAATCATAGCAGAAGTGTCCTTACTCAAATCGGATGGGAACGTTTACACAGTTATACGTCCACCACTTAGTTGTTGATAACGCTGTAGAGACTGTTCCATCGTCTATGACGCGCACCAACAGCCAGTCTTGGTGGAAATTTGTTATTTATGTGTTTCAGTGAATTGACCGGGCCACCTGAAGTCCAGCCTGATTTGTCAGATCGCAGGGTCTTTAAGAAATTAAACCACTCAGTTATTTACAAAGCTGAAAATATATTTTTTCACACTAAAATTGTGAAAATCAAATAACTGAAAACGGGGGATGGAAACTTCACGATCGTCCATCTTCGTGATCAGCCACGTCTCAGTTATGGAAATGATATCTGGTGAAGTTTGGCACACGTATATATTAAGCTCGTCTTATTTAGGGAGTAGGCTTTGGACATTGGTATGTAAACATTTTAGTTTATTTGTGTGTTTTAAGCCGGCTATGTTGCTGCCTTCTTCAATTTAGGCAGTTGGACCGACATTCACACAGGATGTGTCCATGTTCAAGACATTTTGCATATTTCCGCAGTAGAACTGGATTTTATGTAGATTGTTGCATTTGATTAGTTGCTCGACCGTGAGACTTTTGTCAGAATGACGGGCGTCCTCCACAGAAGGGGTTTATGTACTCGATCAATCACTCCGTTCCTTTTTACAAGTCATTATCTCCCTGTTCTTTCAAGTTCTCCAATTCCGCTTTTAGCGCCCTCCATTTCATTTTCTCTTGTCGGAGAAGTCCGGTTGAAAAAAATACCTCTGTGACCGGGGACTGCCCCTGCTGTTCGCTCGATTAGAAGGTCTCTCTGTAGTTTATTTTCCAAAATTACCTTTAAAGGCCTTGATTTATTTCTTAAAAGGTTTGTGTTATCTTTACTATTTAATCGGAAAAGTTTAAAAACCCTTATTGTTTCATCCTCTCATATTATTTCACTCATACACGCTTGCAAGGCCATGATGTCATCATTTATTCTTTACCTGGGAATTTCGTTGGTTGATTCATGAAGCCCATGGGCGATTATGCATTGTTACCTGTCCACAGCACCTCTATCCAGGGAGTTCTGTTTAATAATTTGCCTGGCTGATGTTAGGGGTTCCCCAATACTGGCTTCAAATTCTTTGGCTTGGGGAGGTATTACTGCTGTGGGCCCACTTTGTATCATCCATTCTGTGTGCAAAAGCTCCTCTTTATTTGCCTCTGATGAAGCGCGCGTGGCCTAGAGACTATTTCCGTTAACGTTATTTGTGGTGTTATGTTAAGCTATTTCATTGGTATATTTTGATCAATTTTATTTTGTACCTTGACTGGTATCTTAGATACCACATTGCATATATTTGGGGATTAGTTGTGTAGGTTGCCTCGTGCTCTTCTCCGTGTTATCCTATGCGTTGATGCTGGCAATCGATCCTCTGCTAACAGCATGCAACTCTCCACGGCCTCCCTTTTTCGCAGAAATGATAATTCACAACCATACATGGTAACCTCCCAAGCATATTCTCAGTCATCGTATGCATTCTACTATATTTCTTTAATTATTTGGCGGTTTTACTAAACGTCTTGTTCATTAAAAGTCACTTACAGGACGAAAATTTATTACATATATAGGACTGCTAGCCAGCTATTCTTCTCGTTTTCTTACAGTAAAATATATTGTTTTTATTTCTGGCTGCGTAATTAAATCTACTGACAACCATATATATTCCGACTCATTTTCCTTTGATCTCTCATAATCTCCTTTTCGATGTTCAATTGCAGTTGCTAATAACATCCTGAGTATTCTTCATCGTTTTAACATGTGTTTTACGAACAGTGTTCGAGACTGTTATGAAATCCATATCTTCTTTTTATTTCATTAATTTCAAACATAATTTAGGATAATTCGCCCTTTTTATAGAATCGGTGCTTTTGATCAAATTCTGAAATATATTGCTTATTCACTCAATGTTCCCTCCGTCAGAGAATACTTGCAGCATTCGGCCTCTTGCACTAGAAACTAGTAAAGAATTCGATGTCAAATTGATGACTTCTTTACTTCAGGAGCGTTGGTGGTTTTCAGCAACTTCAAAAGGTAATAATTCATTTAACTTTCAATAGATTTTTCAATACGCACGGTCAAACGATATACGAAGAAGTGAAACCAATAGACTACGAACTGTTTGTGCGAATAGATTCGGGCATTTCTTATAAGGGAAAATCATTTCTTTCATTTCAAAATAACCACATACGATCAAATAAAATTTCTTCAGTGTTATACATTTTGGTGTACTTTAAATGTTCTGCAGCATTGCCATTTGCTTTAAAATCACTCTTTAACAATCTTCTTACAATGATTTAATATGTGTTTCTTTTTATGGACGAATTTCAATGGGTTATCGATCCATTACATTGAGACTTTCAGTTACAAGAATGCTAAATTTCTAAAAAAATATAACAATTCCCGTTGTAAGTAAGAACGTATGACATTAAAAAGGTCATTATCAGCTTATCATTCGTGTCTGTGCAAACTATTACGTCTGACTCATTCTTACTATGCACGAAAGTCATCGATGGTTGCATATAAGTGTAATATCTAACGGCCAAATTTGTGCTAACCAAATTCCTATTTATAAATTACTTCCCATTTTGGGCATAGGTCCCGCCACTAAGTCAACTTACCATAATATGTTAGCTTTTATTTTAATTTTCCATTATAGTTGGCATCTTAATTCATTACAAAAAGGACAATTCTGCCTTTGACTGTGCACACGTTCATCTCAGTTATTTGCTCAACGACATCATTAAGTCCAGTTATTATTAAGCACCAGTAACTGTTTTGATTTATATAAAGCAAACAGAAGTCCATTTTCTACTCTTTAAATTCATATTGCAGTTTCTATGGAACTTCTACAGAATCAGAAAATTTGTAGAAAGAAGCGGCGCATGTAGTGCGTAGCAGGTATCCGCACATTTTCATCCTCCGATGCATCCCTTCGGCCATTTGAATAACAGAGTGGGATTTCTCAGAACGCGTGTGTTTTTGCTTGGTACGAATTCATATGTTCATTCACGTGAACCGTCCTTTTCAATTTTTACAACTTGACTTCCACTCTGTATATTACCGGTTACTCGCATGAGTTTGCGGAACACTTGTTTGGAGTTTCCTAAATAAATGTAACGAGATATAAATTCTAGCGCATGTCAGTCTGCATTTTGAAGTAATTAAAAAATGAATAGAAACTAACTGTAAGGTAATTCCAACTTCATATTGTTTATCTGGTGTGCCTTGCGAAAGAGTCGTTATCCCTTAACAAAGAATTATATTCTAAAATGGGCAACGTATTTGAATAAGGAAGATTCACCTCGAAAAACGTTAATCTATTCAATAGAAAACACATTAAAACGTTAACCATATGCCACAGACAAATCGTACAACTCAAAAGTGTTCATTTCTGCTGGGTAACCTTGATATCATTGTCAAATTCTAATATCCATGAATCAGAATTATCCTTCCAAGGGTTAATAATTCTTGTAAATTGCGCACCCTGCACGGCTGTTGACAAACAAAATTCATGTCAGTAGGAAAGTAAACCATGTTCTGCTTATGAGAATAACAAAGAGAATGCTCAAGTTCATACGTACCTGGGAACCACACGTTCTCTTTCACCATCACTACAGCAATTGCAGGCAAGTTTGAAATTTCAGGAGTAAAAACAAGTGCTGCGGGAACGTGAAAAGGCTTTGCAATTATTCGGACACTGCGTTTGCTGTCAAAGTAAAGCAACGAATCCCGTCTATAATTTTTCATTGCTAGTATTATATGCAACACGGAACACTTAATATATACACTTTAAAATATAATACTTTCTTAGGTGTAGGCGCAAATAAAGTGCTATACAATGTATATAAGATATACTTCAGTTGAAAGATAACCGTTTTTTCGAGTTTTTCCATAAAAGCAGATAAACACTTACAAATATGGGCTACTTGTACATGCCAACTGAATTTTTTCATGATATTAGTCACAAAAAAGAGCACGAAGAAGAAAGCTCACGTCTTTGGGTTCAATAAGCTGCCCACAAATTTAACAGCAATATGAAAAAGCAATTGGTGCCTTCAAACACTCACGTGGATAAAATTGAATTACATGACTGCGGAGCTGCACATGGATTTTCCAATGTTCCCCTTACCACGGTCCATTCCACAGAAACCTATTTGAAGCAAAAATGTACGCATTTCAAAGGACTTTCAGTTAAACAATATCAGAACAAACGTTTGCGTTTGACATACATTAATCGAAACAGGAACGTGAATGACAAAATTCGAAGTCCGAGTTAATCTTGACTGGCTGACGTTTGGAATCGAAGCTATATTAGATCAGTATACATAAATGATGACTGGTAAATTACCCCAATTATCAGATGCAAAGGCAACACAAATTGACCAGATTACGAAGAACATTGACCTTTTGGTTTCCTAATGTAATAATTGCAAAATTTATCTGGTACCATCTTCGGAATATTTTTTTGAGCTGCAAATTTCGTAGGTGTTTAGTGCATCCTAACTGATGGTTATACGTTGATAAAATTTTACGCTCATTGAAAGTCTTATAATTATATTCATCTTCAATCTCTTTCCAGTGGTAGTTGCCCTGCAAAAGTGCTATCGAAGAGATTGGCTGAAAGAAAGCTTGTAATAAATGGTGGTGTAACGAATGATAGTTTGTTTCTATGTAGTAGGTGGCTCTAGACATACGGTAAGCTAAAGACTGTTAAGAATGTTTATGGGTATTTCTGCCTATCAGATGAATCTGTACTTGCGTGCTTTGAAGGATGATACTTCAAACTATGGTGAGACTGAAAAAGCGTATCTTGCCATCCTTGACATGGGTAGACTTGCTCATTATAATCTCATACGCGCAAAATCAGGAAAGAAAAACGAACGCCGAAAAATATATCGGCATCACTTGGGCGTCGCATTTTCTATATGTGAATTTTGAATTTAAAAAAAGGATGGTGTTCTTTGATTAATTAGGGTTTTAATATTACTTATTTATGAAAATTGAAGGCATACTTTAACGTTATCTAATTAAATCATTATATTTCTTTCAACCAATTATAAGTGAAGGAATTAAGTATCTTTTGTCTTTTCACAGCGTGGAGTATTTTGGTGCACACACCGCTAAAATATTGCCGTTGGGCAAAGATTGATTGTAAAAATTGGCAGCGAATTGCATAAAACTGCAATTTCCTTTGACATCATAAGACTAAATTTACTTCTTTCGACAAAAATAAATTTTTGAGATACGATAAAGAAAGCATCAGGCAGTTTTTATGCTCAGGTTTGCTCTGCTACCTCCACTTGGTTAGAAGATTGTCCTTGCATCCATAACGAACGTTTAACCAATGTTACTTATTCAATCCACACATGGGTATTCTCTTATATTATAAAAATTCCCCCGACACCTCTGTGTTCAGGGTACACACATAGCAGCTCTGATAGAGCATTGAAACACTCGTATCGATTTGGTTTCTGATTTTATCCTAAGTGTGTCATCAGATGTAACTATCCGGACGGGTACTAAGCATCACTTCGTAAGGCTAGAAAATAAACTTTTTTAAAATAGTAAAAAAACCAACCGAGAGCAGATTAGAACGAAGAACACCAAACGTTAGCGATTAACTCCTTAAAAACCATAAAAGCATGACGGTATTAGTCAAATAAGCAGATGAAAAACGATGAAAATGTAATAGCTTTCTCGAAAGCATGATCAGAATAAAAAAACGAATACATTTCTCTAAAATAAACATCGACATGACTATTATTTTATTCAGCCAGCATATGCTAGAGGAAGTGGCATGAATTCAAGCTCAACGTTTTGCACTTCACCTGATATTGCATTCTTCAAAGATTTAATGATATTCTTCGCAGAATTTTTAATTTCAACTCAATTGAACCTGGAATTACCATCCTGAAGGCTGGAGTTAGATGGTAATGCTTTTCAAAGTTAGCGTTTATGTAATGCCTACCTTCTTCTGGGACTGATGGCTTAATGTTTTTCTAATGTAAAACTATTTTTAGTATCAATTCACTTCTAAATAGCAAGTGAAATTTGACCTTTCTTAACATCAATAGTTCAATCTAGGCGTGATTTATCACAATTGTGCGTGTAATATATCCTGTGTTTCAAGCAAGGCTGATTAAAAGGAGACTATGTTCAACCCCATAGATTAACTCAAAATATTTAACCACTTAGAAGACCAATATTTTCTCAAATAGCAAAGCCAGTAGGGAAAAGCGGCAAATCTTCTTCTAAAACAATTTACAAGCGTTCCAATTTAAATTTTCAATTAGACGTTTATACTGATATATGCGAGGCGTCTTTTAAAACTGATTGACTTTCTAGACGTTATGAGGGTTCACTGGTTGATACCGGCCTCAGATTCTTCTGAAAAATGTGAATGATACTTTCTTAGTAAAGTATATTCCTCTCTATTCACTCCATTTCTTACACATTTACGTAGTACTGGGCGTTGTTGTCCACTCATGTGGAGTGGTTTCTGAGAAAGGATTGTCATGCATTTATAGCACGGTCATCATTATATAGCATTTGGAAAGCAGATGATTTATTTTTTGTTGCAGGGTTAAATGTCAACTTAGTTTTGCCGCCTTATGCGTGTGTACCCATTTACTGTCGTCGGGACATTGGAGAAAGGAAAGTGCAGTTCAGTATTAAATATTTATTTAATCCTTTACCAGTGCCATGGTCACTACGTGGGACACATCCTGTACATGGTCAGTATGAAATTCCTGAATTTGGAGTTTCTACAAAATTACATGCTCAGTCGCCTTTTTATGTGGCTGCTCAGTAGATTCGGTAAATACTCCCTTTTATCCAGTCATCAGTAGTTTGCGCTCTTGAAGAAAGCACTGTTCTGCTCACATTAAGTGAACGTCCACAAGTATTGTTTTATCCGTTCATCAAACTCTTTTGCGAAAGGCTATGGTCCCGTTGGTTGCGCTGCAAGATGAAAGCTCAAGTCTTTCCTCCTCATCGTTTCTGCGTGCTAAGCCTGTCGTATCCTGAGTAATGTCCCAATTTTTCCGACATTTATGATTCTTCTATCATTGCACACATTTTTTAACGACCTCACGCGTTTGATGCCAATTTAGTGCATCTATATATCTCAAGAAGGAAACCTGCTATGTGCTATCAGCATGTATAAAGTTGCGCATGATGTCTTCTTCGATGTTTCACAGTTTTCCTCGGTTCTGTAATCTGTACATAATTTCTAGCTTTTTTGAACGTTTTAATTATAAAATTATTCGCACATGTTCTTTCGTTTACGCAATGCTGTTTCAAACGTTAGTATTAGGACCATTGATTCACTTCTTATTAACAACTGAATTTGAACTTTATCGAGAAAATTGTAATGTTATTTAGGTATGATTCATCATTATAGTGCAAGAATATCTTCCATATTTTGCCGGGTTCAGTCGAGTGAGCTGCGGCCTAAATACAATCTTCTTCTTTTACACCATTGCTTTGTGCCCGGACATTCGTCTCACGAGTTATCTCACGATTTCTTAAACCTAGTCGCTTCGTCCATAACTGCACCAGATCCGGTAAACGACTAAGGACGTTTCTTGCCGGGGCCGTGATGGATGCTTTCGGCATGTGTGCAATGCAAACTCCAAGAGGTGTGGGAAGGCGGCTTGCGTCTACCAAGACATTTTCCACGTGCGGTTGACCTCGTCAAAAATTATGGTTGGTTGATTTTGTTATCTAGCGCCTCTAGGCACTGGTTTAAAAAGTCGTCCGAGTAGACATTCGCTCTCAGTACCTGTTGAAGATATGATCCTTTGGCAACCTTACCTTCCGTTTAACCCCCCTGCCTATCATCGTGCCGGTAAAGCACCCTTACGCAAATGCGTATGTGACTGATCGGTTGGTTGCTGCGAAAGATCAGCACTTGAATCCTGCGTGTCGCCTTCATGCACAATTTGTATTTTAGGGCACCGCAAACTCTGCGGCAAACAAGGAAAATCAAGCAGGTTAGATAGTGGTTTCCTTTCTACCCAATCGTGAATTGCATGTCACATCAGATGGCATTAAGACGTTGTTTTATCACTTCAATTGACAACAAAGCTTTCGTCCACAGAGTGGAAACAGGGTTTTCTCAATGATGTCGGAAATCAATGGGCATTTACCCTTGCATGACTGCCTCGGATTTGAGTCTGGAAATCGGCGAACCTGTAGGCCTGTCTGGCACCCTTTCGTAGAAAGTTCTGTCGAAAGCGATAACCAGAATTTTTATAATTTCCTTGCATGCAAGCAGCAGAAAGATACAATGTCGAATTCCGAAAAAAACCGATGAGCTGAGTAAATGTTGAATCTGTTAATCATTAAGTATCAGTAATATAGCACACTATGCCAAGTAGGCATTAGATAAGGGACAACGAGGACTAAGCAAAATCACCTAGCCATTATGTACGAAGGTTCGTTTAACGACTTCAGTGGCACGACGAATTACTGCAATGACAATTATGATGCGAATACAGCCTGCAATGGCTGAACTGAATATCATTCTCTGCACGTGTGATGCAGTTCGAGACACGATGTATATACAACCGCATTTTTTATAACAGTATTTGCTTTTGTGGAATTTGGATAACTGTTGTCTACAATCCTGCAAAAGCCGAATTATGCACTTTCTTTGGTGTTGCATAAATTAAAGCTTAAATTGGATAGTCCATTTTCCCTATTTGTTGTATGTAATAACCTCATGGTAATTCTGGCAATTTGAAGGTAGAAAATGGGAACATTTTAAACAATATTTTTACTTATTAGACTTAATAAATACTAATGAGCTTTTTTAATTATTTTTGTCCATTCAATGAAAAATGAACAATAATTAGTTTTTTTTAGATTTCCTCTGTTGTCGAGAGCAAGCTGTCTACCTATGGACCCTATTCAGCCGCAACAGCTTGGCCTCATCTTTTAAATAACGTGCGAGAGGGCAAAATTGTTGTTCCTTTTTAAATTGTGGACTGTATAAACTTATGTGTCTAATTAAAAGCGACTTAAAACTCTCTATTGGTTTCTGTAGAGTCTAGTCCAAGGGTAGCATAGGAGTAGCAATCTAAATGCTTTCGCATTTTTATGTAATATAAGCTATTAATTTTTTTCCAACGTGTCCATGACGACGTTGAATAAATGAGATATGTGTGCCGAGACAAGTTGGCACACTTTTCCTTCCTTCATATATTTTGTTACCGAAGAGAACTTAAAATGTAATGCTTATATTATCATTAAAGTCATTTCTTATTTCGAATAAATTTTTAACAATTACTGACCAATAATAATTGTCGTATTTATGAAACCGCATCTGTCATCGTGGCATTTGTTGAAGGTCATGGGAATTCAACCGATGTCAAAATATTCTTTTGCGTTTCATGTCACTCATATCCTCCAAAAATGTAAAGTTAACTCTTAGGCTACTTGCCATTAGCTACTCTTTTATGAGCTTGAATTTTTTGGTTATCTTATTGGTTATCGTATGGTATGGAAAGATGAGCATGTCCCAAATTGGAGGAAATAGCCCCACACTTATTAATATAAGTAAAATTACACAGTCGAAGTGTATGTGTGCCGATCACGGTTGCTGCGAGGAAGCTCCATAGATAATAATAATTTTTTTCCGTAATTAAGCCGAGCAATTCTTTTTATTTAGAACTTCCTAAATTGCTTCTTTGCTGACGAGTCTCTGTATTCATCGCTTAGTATTATATGTTAATAAACTTTCGTGTAAATGGCATCGGACGAAATGACAAGGGACAAATAGAACCAGCCTGTATCTGGTGTCATATGTCAACGCAATGTGTTTGACCATTTGACCAATCACAGAATGTTGTATTAGGCACTGTTTAAATATAACGTTTTTGATACATCTACCATTTAACTGAATATGAACTGGTAGACCGGATTCAACATTTTCATGATAAGGTTCTTATGTTTCTAAAGAACTTCAATGTATTATATAATGTATATAAAGAGGTATAGCCGAAGATGCTGACCACTGGTTTTTAAAAATTATGAAAAGGTTAGGTGATCTTTGAGTAAGAGGATTTCCTTGTTTAACATTTCACCTCATCATAAGAGATCGACAATTGGGGGGAAATACATCTGTCAAGTAAGTCCTGCATGCTCAATCCAGATAGGCCTACTGCCTACACGTTTAAATGGCACTTGGCGCCTTACCTTCGTTGACACGTAATGAAGCTGCACCTGCAAATGTCCAAGCTAAACGTCCGCTCTGAATTCTTCACGCAACGGCTAGTAAAGCTTTGGAATGATCTCTCGAAATCAGTCGTGAAGTCGACATCCCTTCAGTTTTTCACGAATCGTCTGAGTAATTATGTGTATCCCTTATTTTGCGCCGATGATCTTGACCCTAAGGGATGCCACTTCCATTTCAGACCATTGTATTGTTTAGATAGTAAATAGTACGTAAAGCATGATTATGATAAGGAAGCATGTAAAAATACGGTTGTCAAGGGTAAGCTTTCCCCCTCACCAAATAAACTTAAAACTGCTGCCGTTCTCAGAAGACACTGTTGCCAAAAGGCGTGGATGCTTGTTTGTTTGAATAGCATGGCAAAGTTATTCAGACGTCCTTTTGCTGCCTTAAGCTTACCAGGGTTGGGAAAAAGCCAGCCCCGAATAATTATCGTATTAGGTCGCTGTCTATTTGTTGGAATTAGCAAGTCATACCCAAGGTCGGACTGTCATGCAAACTGATCGGGGCGGCCCTCATCATCGTACCACTACTGACTTGCGAATAACTGCTTAGTGTTTATATTTTCCATACTTTTTATTGGCAAGTATCAGTTTATTATAACTCTCACCATTTCCTTCATGTCAGATTCCAAATGTACATATTAAGAGAGACGCATACTGTTAGTTTCCCATGTGATTTCTAATCGTCAGTCGGAAAAAGAGACAAAATCCTGCTTCTAGTCTCCTGAACAAAATGTATTTAAGCTTCGTTAGCTGGCATCCATTTGAGTTTGAAGTATTTGAAAGATTTGGAAACAGGAGTTTTATTTTAAATTTATTTTGAATATTTATTTAATTATCCGAAGAAAGGACAGTGAAATTAAAGAATGGGAAGTACAAACATAAGATAAGGTCTTAATTTAATTTCAGGAGAGTAGAAATTATAAGAAGTTAAGCCAAAAATCTGAGCAGCTTCGGTCGTATTTTCTATCGGCATGAGGCGATATATGTAATTTATTGGTGTAGATTAAGCAAAAGTCCTTGATTGAAGAACTTTCAATCATAGGGCAGCCTTCAAAAATAAAAGGTTGCGGCAGCCTTACAGGCCCAAAACTCATGTAGCGACAGTAAGAGGGTGAGAACTTCATTAGCCATGTAGAGATTCATGCACAAAAAGCGTCTGAGTCCGAATGAATTTGTTTTAGTCATCGTTCAGTCGTTGAGTTAGTGAATGAAAACACGCGTTTAAGGTCATCAGAATACAGGAAAAGATTAAGAATTTTAAACTATCGATGAAATATCATTTATACCCAGTTAGAACAGCAAAAGACCTAATACTTTACCTTGAAGGCCACCACTAACAATTGATGAAGAACCTGAGTATGAAGATCCCAGTAAAAAAAATTGTTTTCGATCATTTAGGTATGATCTAATAAAGTCAGTTAGGGGACAACAAAATCCTTAAGCTTCTAGTTTAGCTAGAACTCGTTTATGAGACACTTTATCGAATGCCTTACTAAGATCAAAATAGATAAATACTACAGATAGATGATCATTACGAAGAGAAGTTAGTTGATTTAGGTTTGACAAGAGTGGTCCGGTAAAACGCGCGTTAGGAAATTTTGATAATTGGAGTACTTGTGCAAAAATCCGTGATTTGTTTTGCAATACGTTTTGCAAAGAGTTTAGCAAGAGAGGGCGTTTTATGAACACTGCAATAGTTATGAATGTCAATAATTGTAATAGAAACCATTTTTGAGAAATACTGAAAATAATTTGCATAGTAAAAGTGGAAAATCCCTTATTTATAAAATACTTGTGTTTGGAATGTTATCAGTTCCAACCGAATGTAAATTTTGTGAGGTGAGTTTTTTTTCTTTTTGAATACGTGAAGGCGAGAAATAAATGGTTATTAGATGGGAATTTGAATTTTGAAAGCAGAGCAATTGAGGGAGTGTTGCTAGTTTTAATGGTAAAGTGGTTAACGAAAAACGAATTTTAAAATTCTGCTTAGCCCAAATCCTCTGGTACGAATATTTTGTATCAGTAAGTTACATTCTGACGCTTATCCGATGACCGAAAATGAAAGATGTGAGCAACAGATTTGGATGAATTGGCATCACTTAGTGCCTGAGACGCCCTACACTTATCTCACGTGAGCCAAATTTTCGATTAAACATCAAATATTTGTGCAATCCTTAAGTGAACTTATAAATAGCTTTAAGAGGAAATTTTAAGTTGCTTTCGTAATTGTTTTAGTCTCTTTTAGAGAATATGTGGAACAGTTGAAGAAGCAGCGTTCGATTTATAAATATTAAACTGAATATAAACCTAATTTTCTTTTGTGAGTCTCTGTAATAGCTCATGGAACACGTTTGAATCGTTGATTGAAAATATGCTATGCCAATCTAGAATGCTCACGAAATTATTAATTAATTCCTGATTGTGTTAGCAAAGTCGAGGTAATTGCATTTAACATCAGGCTTCGTAAGAAGGGGGACTGGAAAACAACAGTGAATTATTGCGTGATCCCTTCTGACTTGATCACGAGGGAAATGTTTAATGAGTTGGTTGACATCATTTGTAAAAATTCAATCTTAAATGGTTGCATTTCTAGTAACTAATCGGACCATTTGGGACATGTTTTAAACGTTTATGGCATCTACCAATTTCTGATGTTTTTGCGGAAAGGAATTTGTCTGCCAGTCTTCTTGGTAACAGTCAGGTGTGCATATTTGTGATTTCGCGTCGCAGTTGTCAAGCCACTCTTGTTTGAATTTGCCATTCTTAGGCGGTCAATGAGGAAGAGTGCTCTGGGTGATTTGCTGAAGTTATATGTGCACTTCCTAGGCTTGCACTTTTCATATGAGTTGGCAGGTCAATATATGCCATTTAGCCTGCTTCACGCGGTATGATTTGCGACGTAACTCCGGCCATTCATGCCCTGTGCTCTACAAGTACAGACATGAACTGAGATGGAACCAACCATTGCTTTTCTGCCATACTTACACTTCAGCTATTACATTTTCCCCTCTAGCATCATTATGATTGGTGTTGGTGAGCCTGTGTGCAATGTTTGTCATGATTGAATCCAAAGTTCCGCGTGCAGCGTTTCCCGGAAATCATGCCTGATCATCTCACAGCTCACAGTCAAAGGTGTTGTCGAGAAGATTACACCAAAACTTTTTTCCACTGCCTATGCTTTCTTGTTCACCAGTAATTTCAAAACATTGCTAATTGTTGACCTAGCAGGTCAAGTTCTGTCTACCTTATTAAGTATTTGTGCATTTTGTCATAACTTTTTTTCTTTACTTATGTTTGTTTAGACAGTGCCTTGCCATTGCAAACCAAATATCATTTCTAAAAAAAATCAAAATTACTTCTTAATAAAACTTCTTGAAACAAATATTTTTAATCTAGTTATCGACATGTGCCTAGAAAATAAGCCCTTGAGCAACTCGCAATATTGTTTTCTACCTGGGAGATCATGCGAAGTGTGTCAATTAGTTTTTATTTACCTCGTCACTTCCCTTCATAATGAGCAGCATTCAGTGGTTCCAAACTACTTTGACCTGAGCAAAGCCTTTGACAAGGTACCACACAGATGTCTTCTGGTGAAACTGGATGCCCTCGGCATCTGGCCTCCTCTCCTTGACTTCATTGGCTCCTACTTGTCTTACCACAAGCAGAATGTCTTAGTTGGTAATAGCTATTCGACACCACAGCCGATACCGAGTGGCATTTTTCAAGGCACGCTTCTAGGTCCCGTGCTCTTATTCTGTACATAAACGATATGTCATCTTTACTCAAAAATTCACTAAATTTCATTTACGCTGACGACCTTAAGTGCATTTATTCATTTTCTCAATGCACTGCAAATAGTTGCGTTGATAAAACCAACACTGATTGTTTTATGCTATCACTTTGGAGCTCTAGTTTGCAGATGGAATTTTCTGCATCCAAGAGTACTCTTATGTGTTTTGGCCCCACCAAGCTTCCTGAACCACCAGTATTTCTGGGTTAAAAGACTGGACGTCTGTTTCTGCTTCCTGTTTCGCGTTAACTCTAGCACAAATCTCCCAAGAAGTAAATCTCTCACTCCGGTAGATCGACCCTTTGCCATTTGTTATTCCTACATGATCATTTCACCACCCCTTAGCTCTACAACTAACCCTACTTAGTTTTTTTGCCTCCACGTATGCTTTAATATAGAATTATAATCCACTGGAATTAAGGTTATCATAAACATGTGTTTCATGTCCCAGTTGGTAGTCAGTGATATGACTGGCTGAATGAAGGCAGAATAAGCCCGAAACAGACTGTATCACTCTACTCATATTTTTGTTGTCTATGCTCTCTGCATTTAAAACTTTACCTACTTCGGCCTTGTAAGTGGTTGCCTGCTCGTGATCTTTGCCACCCATACGTAGCTTGTTTACTTCGGGAGTCCAACAGGTTGGTGTGCGCCTATTACTTTTTGAATATATACCCGTTCAGAGGCATCAGAGAATGACCGTGGCGAGGCACTGATTAACCTTGGTTCTATGAAGTGCTTATGACCCATCTGCCAGACCAAGTGTGTGGACTGTCTGCGCCGTACTCGAGCGCATGTTTGAGTTTCCAGTTCCAGCTGGTAGTCAGAGTTATGTTTGGCTGAATAAAGGCATAATAAGCCCGTAAAAGACTGTATCACTCTACCCATATTTTTGTCATCACTCCTATCTACAACTATAACTTGACCGACTTCGGCCTGGTAAGTGGTTGCCTGTTTGTGACCTTTGCCACCCATACGGAGCTTTTTTTCTTCGGAATGCCAACAGGTCGGTGTGCGCTTATTCCTAATTTAAAACAAACCCGATCTGCAGCGACAGATACTGACGTTGGCGAGGCACTGATGAACTTAGGTTCAATGAATTGCTTACGACCCATCTGATAGACCCTGTTTGTTGCTTGTCTGATCCGCGTTGGAACGCATGTTTGCGTTTCAAGTCCGAGCTGGTAGTCAGGGTTATTATTGTTTGAATGAAGGCAGAATAAGCCCGAAAACGACTTTATAAATATACCCATATAGCCTGTCATGTCTACTCACTGCAATTATAATTTGACTGACTTTGGCCTGGTAATTGGTTGCCTGCTCGTGACCTTTGCCACCCATACGAAGCTTGTTTTCTTTGGGAAGTCAATATATAGGTTTGCTTCTATTCCTGTTTGACTAGATTCCCGATCTGCAGCGACAAAGAATGACGGTGGCTTGGCACTGATGAACTTCGGTTCGATGAAGGGCTTATGACCTATTTGAAAAAATCAGGTATGTGGACTGTCTGCGCCGTGTTGGAATGCATAATTTTATTTCGAGTCCCAGCTGTTAGTCAGGGTAATGATTGGCTGAATGAAGGCAGAATAAGCCCGAAACGTAATGTATTGATCTGCCCATATTTTCCTGCCGTGCTTCTTACAGCAATAATATCTTGATCGACTTCAACTTGGTAATTTTTTTGCCTGTTCGTGATCTTTGCCACCCATACGGAGCTTTATTACTTCGGGAAGCCAAATGATCGATGTGCGCCTATTCCTGTTTTATTAAAAACCCGATCTGCAGCGACAGGGAATGACAGGTGGCGATGCACTGATGAACTTCGGTTTGATGAAATGCTTATGACCCATCCGATTGACCGAGTGTGTAGACTGTCTGCGCCGTGTTCCAGTTCATGTTTGTGTTTCAACACTTAGATTTTAGTCAGATTATGATTTGATGAATGAAGGCAGAATAAGTATGAAACAAACTCTATCAATCTACCCATTTTTTTGACGTCTCTCCTCTCTGCAATTATAACTTGACTGAATTTGGCCTGGTAATTGGTTGCCTGTTCGAGACCATTGCCACCCAACGGAAGCTTGTTAGCTTCAGTTAGGCAATATATCGGTGAGCGCCTATACCAGTTTGACAAAATAGCCGGTCTGCATCGACAGAGACTTGGCACTGATGAACGTCTGTTAGATGAAGTGCATATGAACCATCTGATAGGCATAGTGTGTTGACTGTCTGCGCCGTGCTCGAGTGCATGTTTGTGTTTTCAGTCCTAACAGACTGTATCAATCAACCCATATTTTTTTGTCGTCTCTCCTCTCTTCACATATAACTTGGCCTAATCCGGCCTGGCAATTGGTTGACTGCTCGCGACCTTTGCCACCCATAATAAGCTTGGTTGCTTCAGGAAGCCGACAGATCGGTTTGCGCCTATTCCTGTTTCAATAAATACCCGATCTGCAGCCACAGAGAATGACAGATGGTGAGGAACTGATTAACCTTGGCTTGCTGAAGTGCGTATGTCCCATCCGATATACCAAGTGTGTGAACTTTCTGGGCCGTGCTCGGTTCATCAAGTTACTTTTGAAACTTTGGCGGGCTTTATAAACCAGGCCTTTTACCCTGTTCCTCTGCGTGTTGTACTTCGTCAGCGATTAACGGTGTTTTATGCTAGATACTTTGCCCCAGCTTTCGCTTGTGAATTACTTCACTCTTCAGTGCGGTCGTTAGCCGCTGAGACCTGTTAGGGACATTTCTTTCCAATTAGGAGAGTATTTGGCTCTAAGTCCATGTAATACGGCCGTAAATTCAAACCCATTTTCGAGAGTACACCCGGTGAATGTTTCATTCCAATCTTAACGGCGCATATCAATTTTAATAAGGGTAAAATTTCCACGACATATGTGGTGTTTTACGGTAATGCTTCGATCGGTGACAGAGAAGAGTGACTACTCCCAATGTAGGACTATGTGGTACCGTTTGACCAGTGAAGGTAGGCAGATCACAACATCGACGCTGTCAGGTGCGATTGTCAATACAATATCCAAAACAATTGGCTTGGTGCCCCTCGCGTATTCTGGTTGGAGACAGGACATGTTGAGTTACGAAGTGGTTCTGTATTGCTTCTACGAGGAGGCGATCACAGTTTAATTCGGAGCCTGATGCCGAGCTCTTATTCCAATCGATATTCGGAGCGTTAAAGTCGCCCATAATAAGGACTTTGGATCAACTAGCAAAAGCTTCTATATCGTCTATCAGACTACTGTCTGACTGGGGGGGATCATTTCTTAATGGTCAGTAGACCGTTGGGATCTCAAGTGCTTGGGGACCCAAGCGATCTGATATTGGGCCAGATGGCTTTAGTTCCACACGCGAGCTATTTCGTTTTTCTGACACGAGCAGGCCATGTCTGACATAAGTCAGCAAACCCCCAACATGACGTCCTGCTCTATCCTTTCTGAATAACTGAAAACCGTGGAGAACAACTTCGAGATCGTCCACCTTCGTGGTCATCCACATTTCAATTATGGAGATAATATCTGGTGAACTTTGGCATACGTTTATCTGAAGCTTATATAATTTAGGGAGTAAACTTTGGAAACCTTCGTCATTTGCAGCTGATGGTCCGATATACACACGGGATGTGTCGATATTTAAGAGGCATTGCATATTTACGCAATAGAACTTAATTTTGTGTATATTTTTTGCATAGAATTCGTTAGAATGATGGGCGTCCTCCACAGAAGGGGTTTTGTACTCGAACAATCACTCCGTTCCTTATTACCAGTTCCTTCTCTCCCTGTTATTTCAAAGTCTCCATTTCCGCTTTGACGGCCCTTTATTTCATTATCGCTTGTACGGAGTAGTCGGGTTGTAAAAATACCTCTGTGACTGGGGACTCCTCTTGCTGTTTCTCGACTAGAAGGTCTCTTTGAAGTTTATTTTTTTCAAAAGTAGCTTTACAGGTCTTGATTTATTTCTATGAGTGTTTGCATCTTCTTTACTATTTATTGGGAAAAGTTTAAAAAACTATTTTTTTATCCTCTCTTATTATTTCAGTTCAACACTCCCGTGAGGCCATGAAATCATAATTTTTCGGAACCTGGGGGTTTTCGTTGGTTGATTAACGAAGCCGGTGGACGATTATGCATTTTGACCTGCCCACCGCAACTCTATACAGGGGTTTTTGTCGAATAAATTGTCTGGCCGATGTTGGGGCTTACCAATATTGACTTAAACGCCTTTGGCTGGGTGAGTCGTACGGGTGGGTACTTCCGCTATGGGTCCACTTTTTGTTGTCCTTTTGGTGGGCGTCATTTCCTCTATATTTGGCTCTGACGAAGCGCGTGTGGTCTGGAGACTATTTTCTTTAATCGTTTTCTACCGTGTTTCGTTTAGCTCGTGCATTGTTTTATCTTGATAAATTTCATTTTGTACATTCGATTGCGTTTCTGGCGAGTTTGACATCATTCCCTTCGGGTATTTGCGAACCATCCCTGTGGTCGTATGTTTCGCCTTTTTCGTATTCTTGAGTGTTTCTGGAGACTCTGAGTCACTACTGTTGACTGTTATCTTATAAACCAATTTGTCAATTTCTGGGGATTTGCTAGTAGATTGCCTCGTGGTCTACTCCATGTTATCCTATGCGAAGATGCTGGCAATCGATCCTCTGAAACTACTGTCTGCTATAAAAATTCTGCATAATCCTGATTTATTCCGCCAATATATTTAACTTTGATGCTAGCGTTTTTCAACCGCACAATTGTTTTCCCCATTTGTTGGCCGTAACCTATTTACGAGGCTTTTTTGGGGTTAAAGGGTACTAGTTAGGGGATGCACCACACAGATAGCATTTTGTCGCTCCATTTGTCTCGTACAGGTGGTTAATGCTCCTGTGTCCTCCTCTAACTGCTACCCAACTCTCATCTGTGTCTCTTCGATTTTGGGTTCTTCCCAGAAGCCACACCCCGAGCAACCGTCACGACTGGCAGGCTTAACCAGGTGAGGGTCTCCGGTTTTGTGTTTGCCTCCTCACCCGGTATGTCTGACTCCCGAACTTCCCAACTCCCCCTCTTAAAAAGTCCTACGGTGGGGGCGACAGCAACCCCGTAGGCGGCCCAGGCTAACTCGAGTCTTTCTCCCACTAAAACAAAACCGTGACCCATAGTGGAGTTCGGCAGCCATCTGGGATGTCTGAGCAGCAACACTACTGCTTGCCTCCTCGCAGAGGAAGGGGTTAGAAAAGGTGCCCTAAACAAATGCTGGTTATCACCTCTTCTGCAGCCGGCCGCGTCTCGCAGATATCAAAATACGTGGTCGTAAAACTCAAACAAACAACAATACACCATGTCCCAACCCCTCCCATACCCTCCAGGCTGCTCGGGTGAGTCCACTCACACTAGCAGCCTGGAATGTTCGTTCCCTTTTAGACAATCCTAGGAGCAGCCGGCCGGAACGGAGGACGGCGCAAAACACTCGGGAACAGGTGCGCTACAAGGTGGACATTGCTTCTCTCAGCGAGACCAGATGATCTGAGCAGGGTCAGCTGGAGGAGGTGGGTGCCGGCTACACCTTCTTCTGGAGCGGCCGGCCAATGGCAGAGTGACGCGACGCTGGTGTTGCCTTTGCCATCCGGAATGACATCGTGGGACGTCTGCCATATCTGCCGAAGGGTATCGATAAGCGCCTGATGAGCCTCCACCTGCCTCTTCGGGGAGACCAGTTCACCATCATCATCAGTGCCTACGCTCCCCCAATGACGAGCTTGGATGTGGCGAAGGACAAATTATAAGAGGACCTGCACGCCCTGCTGGCGACTGTGTCGAAGGTGGACAATTTAATTGTCCTTGGTGACTTCAACGCCCGCGTCGGGATGGACCACGCTGCCTGGCGGAGAATGCTGGGTCCCCACGGTCACGGTAGCTCTAACGATAACGGCCTCCTTCTTCTGCGCAAGTGTGCGGAACCCCGTCTTTTGCTGACCAACACCTTCTTCCGCCTTCCGTCGCGGGAGAAGGTCACGTGGATGCATCCCTCGTTTGCGGCGCTGGCATGTGCTGGACTATGTTCTCGTCCGGTGGCGAGATCGACAGGACGTGCTGGTAACCAAGGCGATCCGCGATGCCAATGGTTGGACAGATCATCGCCTCGTCATCTCCCCGATGAGGCTCTGGATGCAACGCCAACGTAGACCCCAAGATAAGAGGCCGCCAGGTAAGTTAAATACTATTTTATTAAATTTGCCTGCTCACTGTTTTGATTTCAGCAACCAAATAACCGAGGCAACTGGACGACCTGCATGCTCCAGCTGATGAGGCTACCGTGAAGACACGATGGTGTCAATGCGAAATGTCATCCAGTCCACCGCCCTCGAAGTCCTCGGACGCGCACGCGTCAACACCAGGACTGGTTTGACGACAATGACGCAGACATCATCAGCTTACTCGTGGAGAAGAATGGACAACACAAAGCCTACATGGACCTCCGGACTGACGCCACCAAAGCAGCCTTCTTCAGATGCCGGTGCCTTGTACAGCAACGGCTGCAAAAGATGCAGGATGCCTGGATGATCCGCAAGGCTGAGGAAATCCAGGGGTATGCGGACAACAATGAAATGAAAAACTTCTTCAAATCCATCAAGGCCATCAACGGTCCGTGTATTAAGGGGACCGCACAACTGCTCAGCTCTGACGGCACAACACTGCTGACAGAGAAATCGCAAATTCTCAAGCGTTGGGCTGAGCACTTCAGAATTGTCTCATCAGCCATCTCCGATGATGCCATTGACCGGCTCACTCAAGTGGACACGAACAATGACCTGAATCTGCTGCCTTCCCTACCAGAAACCATCCAGGCCGTGCAGCAGCTTTCCAGCGGTGAAACACTGGGATCCGACGAAATCCCACCGTAAGGGCTATAAGCACGGTGGGCCCCGCAGATGGCAGAACTCAAAACACTCTTCCAGGAGATAAGGCGCCAAGGAAAAGTTCCTCAGGATTTCAAAGACGCGACCATTGTCCACCTCTAAAAATGGAAGGGGAACCGGCAACCTTGTGATAATCACAGAGGCATCTCATTGCTTAACATCGCTGGGAAGATCTTCGCCCGTATCCTTCTCAATGGTCTGAACGGGCACCTAAAGCAAAGCCTGCTCCCGGAAAGCCAATGTGGCTTCCGCCGACACCGCGGAAAAACAGATATGATCTTTGCCGCCCGCTTACTACAATATAAGTGTCAGGAGATGCGAACTCACCTATACACTACCTTCGTGGATCTAACGAAAGTATTTGCAACGGTGAATCGTGACGGACTGTGAAAATTCATGCAGACATTTGGCTGTCTTGAGCGATTCACGCACATTGTGCATCAGCTTCATGATGGGTTAACGGGGCGCGTCACTGACAACGGGACGGTATCCGAAGCATTCGCAGTGACCATCGGAGTGAAGCAGGGCTGTGTATTGGCTCCCACCCTTTTCAGTCTCATGTTCTCGGCTATGCTGATGGACGTTTACCGTGATGAGCAGCCTGGAATCCGCATTGCCTACAGAACTGACGAGCACTATCTCAACATTCGGCTTATGCAGGCTCCAACGTGCGTGTCTACGACTGCAGTCCATGACTTGCTCTTCGTGGACGACAGCGCCCTTAACACCGTGACGGAGGAGGACATCCAAAGGACCATGGACCTCTTCGCCACAGGCTTCGCCGATTTTGTATCAACAATTAGTTCTGCCAAAACGGTTGTCATGCACCAGCCGCCACCCAGCTCAAATACAATGTTCCCCAAATCAATGTCAACAGTGCTTAACTCAAAAACGTGGAAACCTTCGCTTTTCTAGGAAGCACGCTGTCGCGCGAAACGAGAATCAATAATGAGGTTGCCCAACGGATCTCCAAATCTAGTCAGGCCTTCGGCCGGCTTCAAAACTCCGTGTGGAATCGCCATGGTATTCACCTGAGCACCAAACTGAAGATGTACAAGGCAGTCGTCTTGACGACACTCCTTTACGGAGAGGGAAACTGGACCATCTACTCGAACCAAGTCAGGAAGCTCAAGCAGTTTCATCTCAGCTGCCTCCGCAGAATACTGAAGCTGAGATGGCAAGTCAGGATACCGGACACTGAAAACCCTGGCGCGGACGGGAATCATCAGCATCCACTCCATGCTGAGGCAGATGCAACTGCGATGGAGTGGCCACCTGGTAAGAACGGACGACGAGCGAGTACCTAAACTAATTTTTTACTGAGATGTTGCTGCGGGTGCTCGTCGGCAGGCAGGTCAAAAACGACGCACCAAGGACACTTTGATAAAATCGCTGAAGCAACTGCAAATCAACTCGGCGACCTGGGAGGACCTCGCCCAGGATAGACCGGTATGGAGAAGATCAGTGAAGACTGGTTTAGCAATCTTTGAGGCCAACCGGATCGCCGCCGCCAAGGCCAAAAGAGCGGCACGAAAGTCACCAGTGCCCCGGACCAACATCGTCAATGCCCAGGCCCTGCCAATATGCCCGCGCTGTCAACGCATCTTCCGCGCGCGAATCGGCCTGGCAGGACATCTTCGGACGCAATGCACCAACAATCCAACAATTCCAATTTCTACGTCAAATTCTGCCAACACTCCTTCTGACCACCCTACCCTCACTCCTGGCATTAATTCCATTACTTCCACCATCATAGACACCACATCCCTCTACTCATCGCCTGTTAACCCTACCACCGAAACCACCACCTTCTTCGCCTTTACTGCCACCAATATCACCATTAGCGATGAGACTCTCTCCTAAAATGTCCTCAATGCGACCGCACATTGACCTAACGCACAGGCCTGGTTGGTCACTTGCGAATCTATCGTACAGAGACTGGTGAACGAGTGCCTGGAGCACCAACACACAGCAGAGATCGTCGCCTCCATTGTCCTCACTGTCCTCGAGGATTCACTCATTGCATGGCCCTTTTTCGGTCACATGCGCGTCCATGGCTGCAGAATTCACCGCAATGCCGACAACGGCGATACATCATGCACACCCTCCACTCCTGCCATTCCTACCGCCACCTCCACCCCCACTACCATTAATGACATCCCCCCCAGCCTCAAATGATTTCTCCTGCCCACAATATGCCCAAAATTTAAACTCCCGCATCGCCCTTGTCGGTCACCTGCGGATCCATCGCACGGAGGCTGGTGAATCAGTGCCTCGGGCTCCGATGTACAGTCACCGCGCCCACCTTCACAGCCCTTACGTCTTCCGTAAATTGACACACCGCATGGGCATATTTGGACACATGCGCCTCCACGAAAACCTGCGGTAAAGTACCGGCGGCTAAGCCACATCAGCGCACGCCATCTTCACTAACACAAAGACAACACCCGCAAAATCATCATAATGTAACTGAAAAAATCACGGTTTCCTAGAAACCGTTGCTTGGAAGGCTTCCAATCTGATGCTTACACCAGACCACGCCGTCGGCCCAGTGTATGTGCTGTGTATGTCGAGTGGCTAATCAGTGGACTGGGAGTCAGACGGTGATGGCTCCTTCATATCCCCTGAGTAAGTGAATCCTGGTGTGTGTGTTATGGGGGCCAGGTCGTGCTGTGGCGCGCGAAGACGGTTACGCCGACCCGTTAGCCAATGCGCCCACTCCCACATCAGACAACTGACTGGCTCGGATGGTGGTCTGATAGTGGGGATGTGGGAGTGAGTGAGGTCGACAGCTCAGCGCATTATCTCACTATAAACAATCTGACGCGCTTGAAACTATCACGGTGCGCTAGAAAAACCGTGGCTTGGAAGGTTGTCAACTGACGTAACAACTCGGACCACGTGGTCAGCCCAATGTGTGTTTTTTGTGGACTGGCTGACTGGCGGACAGAGAGTCAGGCTGCAATGGCTCATTCTTAATGTGGCCTTTATTGCACTCCCACTCCGTGGGATCAGATTCAGGTGTGGTGGTTCACCAAGGGTTGCCTCCGGCTGCACCAGCCACCAGCGCCCTCTACCATCTCCGGTCTTCTGGGCTCTGTCTTCACACCGGGCTCAGGTGGGGGAGGAGGAGAAAGTACTTTAGCTGCAGCACAAGGCTACTATCACTTTAAACTAAATCACGCGCAATTCACTGTCCCTGCTCCAATTTCCCATGGAGCATACGGTGGACATCGTTGGACTACGACGGTCGAACTATCGTGTCACGGGGGTCGAATTAGTGCACTGCATGCATTATTCGGGTGTCGCTCCGCTAACAAAGTACGAACATGGGCGGTGTGGTGGCACGCCTAGGGGCGGCTAGGACTTCGGGGACCAGGCCGCGCCAGCCACCTGTTTCCTTTCCCACCTCCGGTCTTCTTGACTCTGTCTTGTAACAGGGCTAAGGTGGGGGAGGAGGAGAGTGTGCGGTAGATGCAGCACAAGTCTACTACCACTTTAAACTAAATCACGCTCAGGTCACCGTCCCTGCTCCACTTTTCCATGGAGCATACGGTGGACATCGTCAGACTACGACGGTCGAACTTTCGAACTGTCAGGCCGTGCTCAAGCGCATGTTTGCGTTTCCAGTCCCAGCTGGTAGTCAGGGTCATGATTGGCTGAATGAAGGCTAAATAAACCAGATAAAGATTGTTTCAATCCACGCATATGGTAACTCGTCTCTCCTATCTGCAAATATTACTTTGCCAACTTTGTCCTTGTAATACGTTGCCTGTTTTTAAACATTGCTACCCATACAGAGCTTGGTTGCTTTGGGAAGCCCACAGATCGGTGTGCACTTTTTCCGGTTTTAAATAAATATCCGACCTGCAGCGACAGATAATGACAGGTAAGGAGGCACTGATGTACTTCTTTACGATCAAGTGCTTGGGTTCATCCTGATAAACACAGTATGTGGACTGTCTGTGCTATGCTAAAGCCAATGTTTTTATTTCCAGAAGTAGCTGGTAGTCAGTGTTATAATTGTCTAAATGACGGCAGAATAAGCCCGAAAAAGACTGTCAATCTACCATATTTTCTGTCGTATCTTCTGATATTAAAACATGGCCGACTTCGGCCTGGTAATTGGGTTTCTGTTCGCGACCTTTGCCAACCACACGGAGCTTGGTTGCTTCTGGAAGCCACTAGGCACTGATGAACCAGTTATAGCCGGTAGTCAGTGTTATGATTGGCTTAATAAAGGCAGAATAAGCCTGAAACATGATGTTTCAATCTACACATATTTTTTGTCGTCTCTTCTCTCTGCAATTATATTTTGACCGACTTTGACCTGATAATTGGTTGCCTGTTCGAGACCTTTGCTACCCATATGGAGCTTTTTTGCTTCGGGAAGCCAATAGATCGGTGTGCGTCTATTCCTGTTTGAATAAATACCCGATCTGCAGTGACATAGAATTACAGGTCGAGAGGCTCTGATGAACGTCGTGTCGATGAAGTTCAGTGTGATAGGCACAGAGTGTGGACCTTCTGCGCCATGCTCGAGCGCATGTTTTTTTCAGTCACAGTTGGCAGTACGTGTTATGATTGGTTGAATGAAGGCAGAATAAGCCCGAAACAGACGGTATCAATCAATGTATTAATGTTGTATTCTGTCCTCTCTGCAATTATAATTTGACCGACTTCGGCCTCGTAATTGGATACTGTTCGTGAACTTTGGCACCCATACGGAGCTTTTTTTGCTTCGGGAAGCCAATAGATCGGTGCGCGCCTATTCCTGTATTAATAAATACCCGATGCCTAGCGATAGGTGATGACATGTGAAGAGGCAATGATGAAACTTCGGTTCGATGAAGTGCTATTGAACCATCTCATAGACCATGTGTGTGTGGACTCTCTGCGTCTTGCTCGAGCGCTTGTTTGTGTTTTCAGACGCAGGTGGTAGTCAAGGTTATGATTGGTTGAATCAATGCAGAATAAGCCCGAAGCAGACTTTATGACTCTTCCCATATTTACCGTCGTCTCTTCTCTTTGCAATTCAAACATGGTCGAATTTAACCTGGTAATAAGTTGCCTGTTCGTGACATTTGCCTCTCATGCGTAGCTTGTTTGCAAAAAAAGACGCAAATATATCGGTGTGCACCTATTCGTGTTTAAGTAAATACCCGATCTGCAGCGACAAGGAATGGCAGTTGGAGAGTCAGAGATGAAATTCGTATTTATGAAGTGCTTATGATCCATATAATAGACCCAGTGTGTGGACTGCCTGCGCCTTGCTAGAGTGTTTTTTTGTGTTTCCATTTCCAGCTGGTAGTCAGGGTTATGATTGGCTGAATAAAGGCAAAATAAGCCCTAAACAAACTGTATCAATCTTCCCATATTTTCAGTCGTCTCTCCTCTCTGCAATGATAACCTGAGTAAATTCGACCTTTTTATTAATGTCCTGTTTCTGACCTTTGCCTCCCATAAGGAGCCTGTTTGCATCGGCGATGCCAATAGATCGGTGTGCACGGTTTCCTGTTTGAGTTAATACCCGAGCTGCAGCGACAGAGAATGAGAGGTGGCGAGGAACTAATGAACCTCAGTTTTAGTGAAGTGTTTATGACCCATCTGATAGAATCAGTGTGTGGACAGTCTGCGCTGTGCTCGAGCGCTTATTTGTGATTCCAGAATCAGCTGGTAGTCAGGGCTATGATTGGCTGAAGGAAGGCAGAATAAGCTCGAAATAGCCTTGATTTAATCTTCCCCTTCTTTCTGTCGTCTCTCTTCAATGCAATTAAAACCTGACGTAGATCGGCCTTGTAATTGGGTGCCTGTTCGTGACCTTTGCCACCCGTGCGGAGCTTGGTAGCTTCGGGAAGCCAATAAATCAGTGTGCGCCTGTTCCTGTTTGAATAAATATCCCACCTACAGTGACAGAAAATGACAGGGGCGAGGAACTGATGAACTTCGGTCTGATGAAGTGCTTATGACCCATCTGATGCACCCAGTTTGAGTTCTATCTGTGCCGTGCTCGGGCTAATATTTGTTTTCCCAGTTCCAGTTGTTGTCAGGGTTATGGTTGTCTGAATAAAGGCGAAATAAGCCTGAAAACAACTGTATCACTCTACCCATATTTTTGGTCTACTCTCCTCGGTAGATTGATAACCTGACTCAATTTGGCCTTTTAATTGGTTGCCTTTTCGTGACCTTTCGACACCCATATGTAGATTGATTGCTTCGGAAAGCCAATAGATCGGTGCGCGCTTATTTCTTTTGGAAAAAATACCCGATCTTCAGCGATAGAGCATGAAAGGTGGCGAGGCGCTGATGAACTTCGGTTCAATGAAGTGCTTATGACCGATCTGATAGACACAGTGTGTGTGTCTGCACCCTTTGTGACCTCTTTTTTTCTGTCCCAGCTGGTAGTCAGGAATATTAATGTCTGAATGAATGCAAAATAATCCTGAAAAAGACTTTATCAATCCATCCATATTTCCTGTATTCTCTTCTCTTCGCAATTATAACCTGACCAATTTTGACATGGTAATTGTTTACCCCATCGTGACCTTTGCCACTTATACGGAGCTTGTTTTCTTCGGGAAGCCAAAAGATCGGTGTGCGCCTATTCCTGTTAAAATAAGTACCCGATCTGCAGTGACAGGGAATGACAGGTGGCGAGGCACTGATGAACTTCGGTTCAATGAATTGCCTATGACCTGTCTAATAGACACATTTTGTTGACTGTTTGTACCGGGCTTCAGCGTTTGTTTATGTTACCAGTCCTAACTGGTAGTCAGGGTTATGGTTGGCTGCAGGAAGAAAGAATTAGGCCGAAACATAATGTATCAATCTACCCATTTTTTATGTCTTTTCTCCTCTCGGCAATTATAACGTGGTGAACTTCGGCATGGTAATTTATTGCCAGTTCGTGACCTTTGCCACCCATACGGAGCTTGTTTGCTTCGGGAGGCAAATAACTCGGTGTGCACCTATTCATGTTTGAAAAAATACCCGAGCTCCAGCGATAGAGAATGACAGGTGGCGAGGCACTGATGAACTGCGGTATAATGAAGTGCCTAGAACCCATCTGATAGGCTCAGTGTGAAGACTGTCTTCACCGTGCTCAAGCGCATGTTTGCTTTTCCAGTCCCAGCTGGTAGTCAGGGACATGGTTGGCTGAATGAAGGTAAAATAGACCCTTAAAAGATTCTATCAATCTACCCATATGTTCTGTCGTCTCTCCTCTTAGCATTTATAACTTGACCAACTTCGACATGTTAATTGGTTGCCCCATCGTGAACTTTGCCACCCATACTGAGCTTTTTGCTTCGGAAAGCAAAAAGATTGATTCGCTCATATTCCTGTTTGATTAAATAGCCGATCTGCAGCGACAGAGAAAATACAGGTGGCGAGGCACTGATGAACTTCGGTTCGATGAAGTGCTTATGACGCATCCGATTGACCCAGTGTGTGGACTCTCCGTGCCGTGCTCGAACGCATGTTTGTGTTTCCATTTTCAGCTGGTAATCAATTTTATGATTTGCTGAATGAAAGCAAAATAAGCACGTAACAAACTGTATCAATCTACCCATATTTTATGTCGTCTCTCATTTCTGCACTAATAAAATTTGGTGGACTTCGGCCGGGTTATTAGTTGCCTATTCGTTACGTTTCCCTTCCATGCGTAGTTCGTTTGCTTCAAGAAGCCAAAATATCGGCGTGTGCGTATTCCTGTTTGAACAAGTACACGATCTGCAGTGACAGAGAATGACAGGCTGAGAGGCACTGATGAACTTCGGTTCAATGAAGTGCCGACTGGCCTCTGTTCACATGGTCGCAGATAACAAAAGAGCCTTCTCATGTACAACCGCTTGATGCATGGCCTTAGGGTGTATGCCATCATAACAGACGAAGTGATGTGTTGTATCGAAATGCTTCCGAAGTCTATCATTGTGCAGGTATTCATCGGTATATTTTTCCCATTTTAAATAACAATTTATTCGTTAGATATTATCACTAAGATTCCTGGAGCATTTCTCCTCCGATTTGGCCTTGATGTTCTCACGAGCATTTAAGATAAATGCTCTCTTCTGTGGCTTGATATAAGTAAGGCGGCATCTAGTTAGCCCATACAATATCAGCTTGGGGCACGTAGCTACCGAGATACATTTGACATCGTTGACGGAGTGAAAGATAGCGACCGGAATGGCATAGTGATGTGTTCACTGGAAATATCTTCTCTATTCACCATTGTGCCGGTTATAATAATGCCAGTGAATGCGCTAAATGAATGTTTACAATAGGTATCTCGAAAAGCCTCTTTATTTTGTATTAATTTTGAATAGGTCTTCTGCAATTTCCAGTGCTTTAACCAACATACTTATTCGATTTGGCTAAGAGTGTTGTTTTTAGTTTCAGTTTAGTTTATTTGGTGAGGATATTAGGCAATGCCTTTGAAAACCCTATTTAGCACGTGTAAATTTACCACTACTAACATAGTATTGGCAAACAGTGAGTAGCATTGTGTTTTACAATATATGTCTGGTTTTTTTAGAGGTCAGACTTGGGGGGAGGAGAGTAGCATTGTTTTTTACAATATATGTCTGGTTTTTAGAGTTCAGACTTGGAGAGGAGAGGGGACGCATGTAATTATCCAAGCGTTGTTTGTACATTTGAAGGGAAGTTGCCTCCACGACTGACTGTGGAAGGTTGTTACACTGTTGTATGACACGTTGCGTGAAGAATTCAGAGCGGAGGTTTAGCTTGGACATTTTTCGTGCGAAGCTTCATTTGTGTGCCCACGGAGATGAGGCGAGAGGTGCCACTGAAACATGTCTTCAAAGCG
The DNA here is from genome assembly GCA_017591395.1 of Schistocephalus solidus. Taxonomy (NCBI): domain Eukaryota; kingdom Metazoa; phylum Platyhelminthes; class Cestoda; order Diphyllobothriidea; family Diphyllobothriidae; genus Schistocephalus; species Schistocephalus solidus. The sequence goes on from WEDG01004197.1 coordinate 46,863, forward strand.
TAATCCTTTCTCAAGACCGTTTATTGTCTTGTAAACTAGGATAAAATCCCCTCTTTGTTGCCTGTAATGCAGAGGGAATAAATTTAGGCATGCCAGTCTATCTATGTAAGTGTGGTTTTTAAGACCTCTTACTAGCTTTGTTGCCCGACGCTGCACTTTCTCCAGACATGCTGTGTCCTTTGCTAGCCATGGCCGCCACGCCTGTATGCCATACTCTAGGTGTGGTCGAACAAATGTGCCGTACACTCTGCCAAAGAGATCTTCATCGAAGGCTAGAAACGCCCTTTTGATAGCGTGCAGCACTCCCGTGGCTTTATTTGCGGCTTTGACAGACTGTAATGAGGGCTTCAGATTACTCTGTATCCAAATGCCTAGGTCTTTTTGCGCAGATGCTACGGGAATTTGGATGTTTTTCAGGTGATATGTCCTGCTGCTCTGGGGGATAGTGTAGTTTGTTGGACGCAGGTGGAGAACGGCACACTTTTACACATTGAAATCCAGCAGCCATCTCTCAGACCACGTCTGCAGTTTGCAAAGATTATTTTGCAGAGCATCTCGGTCGCTTGGGCGCTTAATGACCTGCCATAGTTTAACGTCATCGGCGAACATGATTTTACCGCAGTCCAGTTCTTGAAGGCTGTCATTTACATAGAGAATGAAGAGTAGAGGACCGAGAACGGAGCCTTGAGGAACCCCACTAACTACGTCAACCCAGTCCGATTTATCCTCCCCGATGCAAACGCGTTGTTTTTCGACCGACAAAAAAATGACCTGATCCAGTCCAAAATTTTTCCCTTGATGCCAAGAACGCTCAGTTTGTGTAAAAGGCGTTGATGGGGCACGCTGTCAAAGGCTTTGCGGAAATCGATGTACACTACGTCCACTTCGAAGCCCTCTTCTAAAGCACTTGTCCAGGCCTCAATTGAAGTCAGTAAATTTGAAAGGCAGGAGCGCCCTCGCCGAAAGCCATGTTGAAAATTTTGTATGATGTCACTTTCATCGCAAAATCTTAGTATGGCCTGCTTCACAAGGACCTCCATCATTTTGCAGGAAAGGCAAGTCAAGCTTATGGGCCGAAAGCTGTTTGTAGACATCTTGCTACCTCCCTTATATAACGGTACGATGTTGGCCGTCTTCCACTGCAAAGGCAAGTCCCCTGTTCGCATGGAAAGCTCGAACAGAATTGAAAGAGGCACCGATAGCTCGGTCGACAGTTCTTTAAGTATCAGTCCAGGGATCCCATCCGGTCCAGGAGACTTGTCTGATTTGATGTGACTGAGGACATGTCTTACGTCTGCGACAGAAAAGGTAACAGTTTCAATAACCGCTGTACCTTCGCCCACTTCTACTCCCGAATTATCGTCGGGGGATTCCATCGTAAACGCCGATCTGAAAAACTCTGACAGTAACTCTACTTTCCGCGGTCCTTCCGTTACTACGTTCCCTAGGTTATCCCTTAGCGTTGCAATGTCGTCCCGGTGCTTCCTTTGACTGCGGATGTAGCCATAAAACTTTTTGGACATATTGTGGCTTGTGTTGTAAGTTGACGCTCAAAAGGCAGTTCTAGAATTTCGTATTTCCTTGCGGCATATATTTCGTTGCGCTTTATATTCGGCAAGTGATGTTGAATCTTGAAGATGCTCGTACTTTTCCACAATCTTTGTTTCTTCTTCATGGCCCTTTTATCGGCTGGTTGACATATGGAGGTCTGGCACATGGTCTTATTACTTTCATTGGGCAATGGACTTCAATTAAGCGCTCTACAGTCCCCTGGATATGCTGCCATAATTCATTTGTATCGTTCGTACTGAGTAACCAGTTTTCTGCGGAAGCGGTACGTCTCATTTCTTCAAAATCGGCTTTCCAAATATTTCTGCGCCTCTTTATTTGCAATTTTGGAGACAATAGGTAACACACGCAGGTAAAAAGCAACGTGGTCGCTTAACCCTAGTGGCGGTTGTGAGTTCACTTCCCTTATGATCCCCTCTTCTTTACTAAAAACGAGATCTAGACAGTTTGATCTTTGGCCTTCTCGCAGTTGGGTTGTGAAGTCTATGTGTTGAATGAGATATTCGTCCAAAGAAAACTGAAGTAGTTGATAATTGAAAGGTGCTGCTGCGGCCTTTACTCCAGGCCTCATCCAATCGATGCCAGGAGCGTTGAAATCACCCAGGAGTAATAGATTTTTCCTGTTTACAGATAACCGTCAGTGAACTAAGCAGTTCTACGTCGTCACTTTCGCTGGAGCCGGGAGGCCGATAAACAACGCATATATTGAGTGCCGGATGTTGCCTTATCTTAATTTTGCATGAAATTATTTCATATCGTCGTAGGGTTATGTCTGCAATTTCCCTCTGACAACAGGAAATTTCATTGGCTACGGTTGCAGTTTAGTTCAAGAAGGTTTTTGATATGATTAAGTATAAGGCTAGTTTAAAGATAAGTATTACGAAAAGAGTTAGTGGTGATTTTGGGTTAAGCTTTTACATGCTCCCTTACCCAATCCTACTTATTTATCGATAACCTGAGATAACCTATTTACTGCCCGTGTATACGCTCTTATTCACCATTGTAGTTGTACTTTATATAAAGCAGACAGAAGTCACTTTTCGAATATATCAATTAATATTTCCGCTTGAATCAGTCTTCTAAAGAATTATAAATTTTTTAACGAAGTCAGCAGCAGGCCTCTTCTTTTTTTACCCTCCGTTGCATCCATGAGGCCAGTTGAAGTTATTGCACAACATTTGTTGGCATAGGTGCTTCTTCGCTTGGCATAAGAATGTATTCTTCATCACCTCTGGGACCGGCTGTCAGGGTGAAAGACTGACTAGTGGTCTCCATGCTTCCAGTGACTCGCAAGAGCATCCGCTGATTCTCGTTGTTTGGATCTTAAAAATTTAAGACAAAGTAAATATTACTGTCAATTAGTCTCCATATATCAGTTATTTGAAATAAATTTTGACTAACCGTAAGGCAGCAGCACTTGCAGGGCACTTTTTGGTTCAACAGCAGAAAAAGGTTTTATTTCTCCATATAGTATTAACTCCTAAAAAAAAAGAAAGCTGCGAATAAAAGGAAGTGGTGTCTTGCAAATATTCATTCACAATTAAAACGTAGAAAAAATGAAAGTATTCACGCATCAAATGCTAAAAGATAAATTCATGAAATAATCAATAAAACGTTTTCTATATTTTCTACCAGGCTACCTTTATTTCTTCGTCAAACTCTATAATCCGCGTTCCTGAAAAATCGCGCGAAAGGTAAATTTTTCTTATGAATTGGACACCTGGTAGTTCTGTAAATGGATAAAATCATGGCATTACGAAAATTAACCATTTCTTTCATCAGAGAATAAACTATAATGCTCTAGGAAGAGTTCATTACCTGGGAGCCATTCGTCACTTTGCATCATAACGACCGCAATTGTAGGCAAGTTTGGGTTTTCAGGAATAAGAGTGATGGCTGCGTATCCGCTTTCCAAATTTCCAGATATCTGAAGACTGCGTTTTGCTGATAACGTAAAAGAGTGTCTTATAGCCAATCGTATCAGAAAAATGCAAACAAACATACGGCGTGACAGCTTGATTTAACGAAGACATATAACATTTCTAATAATATTGTTTAAGGCAGAATTGGATTTATTAAATTATTGGTTTCACTAAGCATTATATTAATTTAACAGAAATATGAATAAGCAATTTGCTCCAATAATAACTCACGTGGATAAAATTTAAGACATGGCATGGGAGCTGCACAGGAATAAGGTGACTCTCTAATAGCCCATGTTGGGCTATCTAAAACCTATTTGAGCCGGAAATAAAAGAATTTAAAAGTTTGATAAGTTATATAAATCAGAGAAAACATCTGTGTTTGGCGTACTTTGCTCGAAGCAGGAACGATAGTGACAAAGTAGAAGTACATTCTCGGATTCAAATTCATCCGAATAACCTCTAGAAAAATGATTTGAATAAATAACGACTAGTAAACATACCCGGTTTAACAGACGCTAAGGCAACACAAATGAGCCAGATTACAAATTGAATTGACCCTTGGTTTGCCTAATATCATAATTTAAAAATTCAACGAGAACCATCTGAGGAATATTTTACTTTGAGCTAGAAATTATCAAGGGTTACTGTGGCCCCTATCTGACGATAATGCGTTGATTAAATATTCCGGGCATTAAAAACCCTAATAAGTTTATTCATCCTGAAACTTCATTCAATAGTATTCACCGTGTCAAAAATGCAATTGAAGAGATTGGTTGAGAGATTTCTAGTGAGAAATAGGGGCCTAACGAACTTAAAATTGGTTTCTTTGTAGGGCATGACTCCAGATATACGGCAAGGTAAAGACCGAGAAGATTGATTTGAGTATTTTTTTTGTTAGATGTTTCCGTATTTGCGTGTTGTTGATGACAATATTGCAAAGTTTAAGGCAGACTGAAATGGCACGGCTAAAAACCCTTATTATGTATAGTTTGGCTTATTTTTAACTCAAACACAGAATCAGGGAAGATTAAAAGGCCACAAAATCATTTCACCATAGAATGAACGCTTTTTACCTTTCACAAGGATGGTTTTGAGACTTTTTTGGCGATGGAGTCATTAAAACTTTTGATCCTACCGCCGTGACAAAGCTGGCTAGGGAAATATGGAACTGCAAGAACACTTTACAGCAGTAAGAGTACAAATTGAATTAAATTCATCTAGGATGCTGGCCAAGATCAGTCAGCCATTTCCTTACCCACTTCGTTTCAAGTGGTCAGAAACTGCCTCGTTGATATAACGTCTTGGTAGAGAGCCAATGTTCTCCGATCTAACAGAATTTTGGACGAGAGGGCCGATTATTTCATGGTAAACTAATCCTACTCCACAAGTACAGTTCCTGCACCTAATCATTCCACGTGGGATCAAGGACCGATGCACTAGACATAAACGCATCACACCACAGTTCGACCGTCGTAATCCGACGATGTCCACCGTATGCTCATGGGAAAGTTGAGCAGGGACGGTGACTTGCGCGTGATTTAGTTTAAAGTGATAGTAGACTTGCGCTGCATCTACCGCACTCTCTCCTCCTCCCCCACCTAAGCCCGGTGTCAAGACAGAGTCAAGAAGACCGGAGGCGGGAGAGGACGCAGGTGGCTGGCGCGGCTGGGTCCCCTAAGTCCAAGCCGCCTCTAGGCGTGCCACCACACCTCCCATGTTCGGCATTTGTTATGGGAGCGCAACCCGAATAACGCCTGCCGTGCCCTAATGTGGCCCCCGTGTTGGTCCAACGCATCTACCACGTGGCCCGTTTAGGGGGCACACACACGACACGACAGTTCGACCGTCGTAGTCCGACGATGTCCAACGTATGCTCATGGAAAAATTGAGCAGGGACGGTGACTTGCGCGTGATTTAGTTTAAAGTGATAGTAGACTTGCGCTGCATCTACCGCACTCTCTCCTCCTACCCCACCTGAGCCCGGTGTCCAGACAGAGTCAAGAAGACCGGAGGCGGGAGAGGACGCAGGTGGCTGGCGTGGCCTGGTCCCCTAAGTCCTAGCCGCCCCTAGGCATGCCACCACATCTCTATGTTCGGCATTTGTTATGGGAGCGCTACCCGAATAACGCATGCCATGCCCTAATGTGGCCCCCATGTAGGTCCAACGCATCTACCACGTGGCCCGTTTAGGGGGCACACACGACAGTTCGACCGTCGTAGTCCGACGATGTCCACCGTATGCTCCATGGGAAAGTGGAGCAAGGACGGTGACTTGCGCGTGATTTAGTTTAAAGTGATAGTAGACTTGCGCTGCATCTACCGCACTCTCTCCTCCTCCCCCACCTGAGCCCGGTGTCAAGACAGAGTCAAGAAGACCGGAGGCGGGAGAGGACGCAGGTGGCTGGCGCGGCTGGCTCCCTAAGTCCTAGCCGCCCCTAGGCGATGCCACCACACCTCCATGTTCGGCATTTGTTATGGGAGCGCAACCCGAATAACGCATGCCATGCCCTAATGTGGCCCCCGTGTTGGTCCAACGCATCTACCACGTGGCCCGTTTAGGGGACCACGTGGTAGATGCGTTTGAAAACGCATCACACACATACACACACACAAACACGACAGTTCGACCGTCGAAGTCCGACAATGTCCACCGTATGATCCATGGGATAAGTGGAGCAGGGACGGTGACTTGCGCGTGATTTAGTTTTAAAGTGATAGTAGACTTACGCTGCATCTACCACCACAAAATCATTTCAACATTGAATGAACGCTTTTGACCTTTCTCAAAGATTGTTTTGAGACTAAAATGACAGTGCACTTTGTTTATTTGGGATTACCTTTTGGCGTGCGAATGGGAACCTCATGAATATTGTGTAGTTAACCAATGAAGTAATTACATTTCCAACATGTGCTTGTTTCGGTAAATGGACTTGCTTTTCAGTTGTACGATTTTTAATTAACTTCATGACCCAAATTGTAAATTAATGATAGCCTTCTCAATGTACTGACGTCATCATTCTTTCCTTGAGTATTTAAAAAGACATCATTGTGATATCAGGTGTCGTATAGATGACATTGTGAGGTGTCCCACGCAGCTTAAAATTCAGCTGCCAGCCAAGATTGAGTAAAATTAGCACTGCCATCGAATTTGATTACAATACACTTCCATGTAATCAGTGCGAATAAAATCTACTTGCCTTTTGACAAATCTAGATTTTGGTGCCAATGATAAGCTGCCAGCATTCAACGTTTGTTGTTTCAATTTGCTCTTGTACCTTTACTTGGTTTTAACCGTGGTCCAGCATCTTGATGCTAAATGCAGAACGTCAGTTTACCCAGCGCGACTTGTTCAACCGCACATGGGTATTCTCCTATATTATTAAAGTTTATTGGATACCTCGGTGTGTGGGCACGCAATATACAGCTCCTTTGCATCAAAATCAATACCGTTGTGAATCTGGTTTCTGACTTCATCTTACTTTTGAAATCAGAGGTACAAATCAGGATGGGTACTAAGGGCCAATTCATAATACTCGAAAGATAGTCATTAGTAAAAGTGTAAACGTGCATATTGTGAACCGATTAGAAAGAATCTCGACAAAAATGAGTGACGTAAGTCGTAAAATCGACCACGGTTTACAGTATAAGGCAAATAAGCTGATTTAAAACGACAGAAATATAATAATATTGTTGAAACCATGATCGAAATTTAAACCAGTCAAAATCGATAGAGTTTCTCGACAATGGCAAGCTGCTGAATGCAAATGCTACATGTCCGCATACCCCGGCGTTACTTTTGGCATAGAACCTAAAACGCGAAGGCAGCTGAGTAGGTAAGTTCCTCATTTTTGCAAGGTTATTGTGTTTCTCTTCCAACGGAACTAAGTAAAATCAGGTAAATTAACGATGGTTTACCTAAGAAGCTCAACAATTGCTTTATTTCATGTAAATTATAATAACTAAGCCCAAAATTTGCTTCATTCTCCTCATTATAAATGAACGTCATTATGATTCAAAAGACAATTTGGCGAGCATGCGTTAGCTTTCGATAAATTCACATCAGGCCTTTACATTTATATCTGTTATTCAAATGTACCGTGTACTTGCAGTTCCTATTTAAACAACAAATTGTACAGACAGATAGACAGAGTAGCTATGGGCTTACCCCTTGGCCCACCTTCTGGCGAATATTTTCATGGGCAAGCTGGAAGCTTTACCACTTCGTCTGCAGATAAATCGTTTAAAATATTATGGTTGCTACGTCGATGATATCTTTGCGGTTGCATGTGAACAAATGGACATTTCAGCTGTAATGGATAACATGAATCAATTAAATTTACACGGGAAAGGGAACAATCCGGATCGCTCCCTTTCCTGGACGTGCTTCTGAGTAGAAGGCCTGACGGGAGTATTCGACGTAGAAGTTATCGTAAGAAGACATGGTCCGGACAATACACCATTTTTGAGAGTTTTGTACCGGTGAAAGATAAGCGTAATTTAAAGCGGTGTATGACACAAAGGGGCGAAAAGAATCTGCTTGGCCGATAGCATTTGCAAAGAGCTTACGTTTGTAGAAAGCACTTTTGAACAGAATGGATATCCAGATAGATTTATTGTATGGAATATGACCGAAAAGACCATCAAAGCAGCCGTTGCTAATGGCAAACAAGAACCAACTATTCATCAGGGTCCAATTTCAAGGGGACGCAGCAAGTGAACTCCTACGAAGGCGCCTAAGCCAAGCTGTGTCAAGCTCCCTGCAGCAGCTGATGCCCATGTACTTTTCTCGACTACTCCCATCCTATATGGAGGGGGCAAGGACAAACTGCTAGCCCAGACCCCCTTAATGTGCATTTATTCTTTCACCTGCTCCTGTGGGGCAGAATATATTGGTCGCACGAGCCGACGTTTGTCCAAAAGAGTACGAGAACACCGCCTGGCATGGGCATATTAAGAGCATAAACAGCTCTATCCTCGCGCATGTGGTAGACACAGGCCATCGTGTAAATGCCAACGAGGCCTTCCGGGTACTTTAAAAGGTCCACTCGACCTTTTCAAAATTCATTGGACAGCGTCCGTTGGCTACGGCAGAAGCAACTGCAATCAGGCCGCGCAAGCCTGTGCGCTTCAAAATAACTTTATACAGGCACCGCAATTACCATGACCGAAAGCCACCAATTAAGCCGCCTGCATCTAATTACCTGCCCCGGCGGCCACCATTCCTCTGACCATGATCAGAAAACGGACCACAATTTTGTTTCTTTCCCCTCCCTCCCCTCACCCCACCCTGACAACCGTACAATTTGTTCTACTTACCTGCATATTTGGCTTAGTTACACAGTGATATAAATGTAAGGGCCTGATGAGAATTTACCGAAAGCTAACGTTTGCTCACCAAATTTTCTTTTGAATTTTTCAATGGGGATCTTCGCTTCTCTAAACAGTCTTAATGATTCGAAAATCAAAGCCACCTTGGCTGATTTCAGATCAAAGGGGTAAAATCAACATCAAAAATCACGCCAACAAATTTATTTTTATTTTATTTTATTTATTTATTGCCAGTTTACAGGCAAGGTCAAAATATATATATATACAGTAGAGGGTCAAGCTGACAGTGAAAAAACTCCTGATCGTTGTTTCATGTGTTTTCAGGAGAAAAAACTGCAGCTTATTGAGTAATTAAATTTCTATACAGGGACGCGTTAACAAAGGTGCCCGGTGAAGAACCTCTCCATTCAGTGTTACGGATCCGGTATTCTGCACCAGCAGGTATGTCGGCGAGCGGCTGTTCGCTATCGACTATAGTTCGCGAAACAAATGTATTGATTTCCCCAACCGGAACTATCACCTGCGCTTCAAAATTGTCGAAGCCGTGGACATCGCCGAAACCAAAAAAACGGATCATAGCCAACTTATAGCCAATCAGCATCCACTCCATCATCACCCGTGCACAAAGTGAAACCTTCTCACCAGATAGTGGAAGACAGCATAGTAGGTACTACAAATGCCACTGACAGAAAAAAATGGTTTTAATAATACAGGGAATACCTGAACCAACAGCTACAACTCCCCAGGACGGATATTCCGAAGGCATGAACCACTTTCATGAATTTTTGAAAAATATGCAGGAACCCAATACGTCGATTAAACTGGAAAAAGCTTTCCGCCTTGGAAAACGGCCTGAAAGCCAATCTGACTCAAGACGTCCTAGGTCTCTGAAAGTTATCTTGACCAGTAGCCAGGAAGCCAGTCTCAATTTGTCTAGGCGCTTTAAGTTCGAAAAACTTGAACCCTGGAGTTTTTTCAACAGGACTTCTCACCCGAGGAGCGGAAAAAACGCCTTTAACTTGTAATCGAACTGAGACGGTGGCTCAGCGAAGGTAAAACAAATTTGGTTATTTACAACAACCAAGTGATCCATCTTCCATTTTTCTCCCCATGGAGAGGCCCGTTCCAGTTTACCACGCAGTCGGTCAAGTAAACGGGGGCTCGCGCCCGACCGTAAGCAATTTCCGGGCAAACTGAACACTAAAACTCAGGTACACCAATGCATAGAGTATGCTATCGAAGCTTGACGAGCTTAAGATGCATGTCTGTGATCTATCTCCTGATATAATGTCCCTGTGGTGGCCCGCCCAGGGGCGGCTCCGGCCGCGCCAGCCACCTGTGCCCTCTCCATCTCCGGTCTTCTTGATTGTGACATGTGACCGGGCTCAGGTGGGGGAGATGCAGAGAGTGCGGTTACGTTGTGTGCCGCGGTTGGAAGGTTGCCAACTGACAATTTCACTCAGACCTCGCAGTTAGTCCAATGCGTGTTGTGTGGAGTGGCTGACTGGTGGTCTGAGAGTCAGGCTGCGATGGCTCCTGCTTAACGTGACCTCTGGCTATCTCACACATGTGAGATGTGAACCGTTCAACCCCCTTTTGTGTGAAATCTTGTGCTTGTGTTTGGGGGGCCAGGTCGTGTACGTAGTACACGTAGACGAGGTCACCAGCAGCTGCGCCCGCTTCCGCATCAGACAACTGACCGGCTCGGACAGTGGTCTGATTGTGAAGTGGGGAAGAGAGTGAGGTCGAGAGCTCAGCGTATTTTTCCTCACTATAAACAATCTGACGCGCTTGAAACTATCACGGTGCGCTAAAAGCCGTGGCTTGGAAGGTTGCCAACTGACGGGATAACTCGGACCGCGTGGTCAGCCCAATGTGTGTTTTGTGTGGAGTGGCTGACTGGCGGACTGAGAGTCAGGTTGCAATGGCTCCTTCTTAATGTGGCCTTTATGGCACTCCCACTCAGTGGGATCCGAGCCAGGTGTGGTGGCACGCCCAGGGGCGGCTCCGGCCGCGCCAGCCACCTGCGCCCTCTCCCATCTCCGCTGTTCTTGACTCTATCTTGACACCGGGCTCAGGTGGGGGAGGAGGAGAGAGTGCGGTAGCTGCAGCGCAAGGCTACTATCACTTAAAACTAATTCACGCGCAAGTCACCGTCCCTGCACCACCTGGTGTGGAGCATACGGTGGACCTCGTCGAAATCGACGGTCGAACTGTCGTGCTATAATGTCCCTAACAGAAACTTGGTTTTCCCAAAATTTAGACGACCGGGAGGTACCTTTGGCTGGTTACTTACCATTAAGAAAAGACAGGAACGAGCGTCAAGGAGGCGGCGTACTCGCATATGTGAAACGTGAACTTACAGTTTTAGACAAACCTTATAAACTCGCGTCTATTTCCAAGGCAATATGGCTTTCCATAAAAGTGCCAGATTCATCAAGTCTGAATCTCCTGACAGTCTACCGTTCACCGAGTAGAGACCCCGTAACCAAAGCTTACCTTCTAGATGAGCTTGAAAGGATTGCTAAATGGTTGTAAATCCTGATCATGGGTGACTTTGATGCGCCTCACATCGACTGGAGCTCGGCCGTCGCACATATTTCTGATCTCGCCTTTGACGGTTTCCTTCTGAGCACGAAGCTAAAAGTACTTCTCACACAGCATGTCACTTTTTCAACAAGGGTGTGCGAAGGACAACAGGCCAATTGCCTGGACCTTGTTCTCACGAATTCGCGGGACAGCATCGACGATGTGTCATGTATACCGCCGCTAGGTAAAAGTGACCTCGTGGTACTGCGATGGGAGTACTCACTATTTTCTATGCCAGAAACATACACATCAGTCAAAATGAATATATGGCAAGGCAATTTCGGTGAACGAGGGCCGAACTCACACGCACTCAATGGGAACCTTTATTCTTTGAAAACATAACCGAGGACTGGGAAACTTTCTGGGACATACTGCACAGGCTCATTGAAAATCACTGTCCGATTTCGAGAAAAAGTTTAACCAACAGACCGCGATGGCTTACGCAGGCCTTAAAAATTGAAGCAAACAAAAAGCAGAGATTGCAGAAAAAATTGCTTACCGATGGAACTCCTGCTATTTATAAATACGTACAAAATGCTGATAAATCGGGTCAAGGGCCTTATTGTTAAAACAAGACAGACTTTTAAAGTGGACCTGCTGAACCAGGCGACCGTGAACCCGAAACTGTTTTGTGGTGACCTCAGGCCGAATACACGGACCAAGGATCCGATACCCCTGCTGAGGATCGCCGAGGGCATAGACCTTACTGAAGACGGTGCGAAGGCTGATCATCTTTCGGGATTTTTCCAGTCGGTTTTCACAAAGAAACGAGATACGATCACCCTACCGATGGCTTCGAAGTGAATACAATAGTCGAGACTGTTAATTTCACCGAGACTGCTGTCCTCAAGGAACTATTGGGGTTAAATGAATCTAAGTCTCCGGGTCCCGATGAAGTACCTGCCAAGCGAGAGAGTTGGCAAAACCAATCTTATCGCTTTTCCAAACATCCTTTCAGACCGGAAGTCTACCAGCCGACTGATAATCCGCATGGATTACGCCGCTTTATAAGGGTGGAAGCCGGGTCTCTGCAAACAATTATCGACAGGTCAGCCGAACTTCAGTTTGCTGCAAAATCATGGAAAAAATAATTAAGCAACAACTTATGCAGTTCTTCGAACATATTAATCTGCTATCCGAAGCCCAGCATGGTTTCCGTAGAGGTAGATCCTGCGTCACAAATTTGCTCTACTGTTTAGAACGTTGGACTGAAGCGGTCGATAGTGGAAATACGGTGCACGCAGTCTTTATAGACTTCAAAAAGGCTTTTGATAGCGTGCCGCACCACCGCCGTCTTTATAAGCTCAACCGCATAGGCGTAAGAGGTAGACTTCTGACATGGATAGAAAAGTTCTTAACTGGCCGCTCACAAACTGTCCATATCAGCGACAAACAGTCGACTAAAGTTGAGGTTGAGAGTGGTGTTCCCCAAGGCTCTGTTCTCGGCCCTATTTTGTTCATTGTCTACATCAACGATTGTGCCAACGAACTGGACTGCGATATTGCCATGTTTGCCGATGATCTCAAACTTTGGCGCGTCATTCAAACTGCGGCTGATGAAGAGAACTTGCAGGCAAACTTAAATTGACTCCAAAAATGGTCAAATGACTGGCTCTTGCCGTTTAATGAGAGCAAGTGCAACATCATACGAGTCGGGAAAAGCAATCCTTCGAACCGTACGGTTTACAGTCTGAATGGCATTCCACTGAAAGAAGTGGATGTCCAAAAGGACCTTGGAGTCTGGATCACGCCCTCGCTTAGACCCTCCCTACATTGCGCAAAGGTTGCGAAGTCAGCCATTTCGATTCTGTACCTCGTTAAACGAGCTTTTGCAGCGTTCACTACTGACTGCTTCGCTGAAGTCTTCGGAACATTTGTACAGCCGCAGTTTGGAGTCCGCTATCCAAGGTTGGATACCCTTGGCGGCGAAGGATATCAACATCCTCGAAAAGTTCCAAAGGTGAGCATCAAAACTTGTCCTTGGACATGGCTCACTGCCATATGAAACACAGTTGTCGAATCTCAATCTCTTTTCCTTGCGCTATAGACAGCTTAGGGGAGACCTGATACTAATATTCCGCATACTACGCGTCCAGGACTGTTGTCTCGTCCCAGGTGATTTCTTCGAGTTGGCAACAACAACGAAATTGAGAGGACATCCTCTCAAATAACGTGAGAATGGAGCAAGGCTAGACACATTTGGAAGTACTTCTTCTCCAAAAGAGAAGTTGAACCTTGGAATAATCTTCCTCTGGATGTTGTTATGTTGGTAACCTTGGAAGCTTTTTACCGAAAGTTAGATCAATATAATGCTGCGAGCTACAACACAAACTGAAAGCTGCAAGAATGACGTCAGTAAATAAGGTATTTATGATACTATTAGCTATAATTTAGTAACCTTTCTTTATGTTTGTTATTTTTGTTTGAGGGCTAGTAGTCTCCAATAATTCCCATGCTGAGGTCCCCGAGGTTTTCGCTGCTTAATTATTTGCACACCTTGGTGACACCGTGAGTGTTCGCATCAGCTGGACCTGGCGGCCATCGTCCATGCGGTGTATGAAGGTTCTCCCTTGGTTTTAACTGCAACGGACCGAGGATGATCTGCGCAGATATCTCTGCCTTTGAAATCATTCAACGGAATCTGCAATCAGCAAGGGAGCATCTGGCTGCATCTTCCGCACTTCGGTGCTTTTTCATGTGACCTCCGTGATGCCCCCCGTTGGACTCCCACCCCAACGGTGACAGTTCTTTTCTCCTAAATATCACCGGGAATTTGCTTTTCACTGTCTGCTTTTTTTCAACTATGTTCCACACAGTTGGCTCATAGCAATTGGCCTCGCCAACATATCGAGATACAATTTTTTGATACCAAAACTCGCATGTTGAAATAGGGAATTCAAAGGTGATTTACCTATATCTCCCTCAAATATACTGTTACTGATACTGAAACGTTTTCTGAAAGTGGAACACTTCACTCTTCTAAAAATAACAGAAAAATTCAAAACTCATTTTTTTGAGAATTATTAAATTGCGTACTCACTCAAAAGTCAAAGTGGCTAGCCGAATAACGCAAGCCGCCTGTACGCAAAATAACAATACCGAGTATGCGAGGTCATTTTGATTTTATCGGTTTTAAAAAAAATCACTTGGTACATATAAAGAAAATACGATATCAAGCGCCATTTTTGTGCCCATTGATAACAGTGGCGGAAGCGTATAATGCAATAAGAACTCTCAAGTCATCTGTTTATTGTGACGGGTGCTTGCGTCGGCAGTGGCGATGCCTAAAAATGGCTTACTAGCCTTGTATCATGCTGGAAGGAAGCACTGATTAGGGCTATCAAACGTAGATATGTTAAATGAAGTCCCGCATTTTCATCCCCCTATCTCGCCACGGTGTGTTACATCGTACACCGAATAGAAGCCGTTTTCCTCACAAATCACCCATTGCTCTCACCCGAAAACGCACGCCTTTAAACTCAAATAAACTGCAATAACCTTTAAAAGGCACATACTAACAAGCTTTCAAGTCTCCTTTTCAAGAGTAAAACCCATCGGCTGTTTGGAAGTACAGTGACAATAATTTTTCTGCTTTTATCAAATTCTGACGAGTACAATCCGGAAACCTATGGTTGCCCGCGTTGGATTAATCAATATTTGCATGGAAAATCATTGTCAACATTCGAATCCATTGCTAATTGCATCCGAAAATGCAGTTTGCGACGACACCGATGTCAAGGTCTGCTGTTGCGACAGTTCTGATGAGGATACCGTGTACAATCGTGGAAATTCAGAACATTCTCTTCACTTGTGAACAAGTTACAGACATTTCACATATCTTCCATTTGAATTCCCATTATTTCCTTTGACTTTTAACGAAGTTTCAACATTAACATCTTTGGAACTAGTATGAATGTCATCTACTTTTAAATGACTGATGTATGAATCATTTGTCTGAAGTGGTTATAATTAAAAGCTTAAAAACCGAATTGACATTTACTCAACTTGTTAAATCTACTAAACACGCATTAGTGCTGCCTGGCTCGTAGTGGTTAAATAGAAAATATGAATACTAAAACTCTCAGTTTTTTACGAATAAGTTACATACAAGCATAAGATGCCGGTTGCTGTTACTCAAACACATTTCTCCCGCCCCTTGCGCCGAACGATGAGCTAGATTAAGTGTTTCATTAGTCTTATAGTGTCCTGACAAGGATGCGTCGCGACAAACTTTCCAGTGAATGCTACTGTCAGATCTCCTAGCTTGAAGGGGGCGGGGAAGGCACATGCCGCTTCAAGTGAAACATTGATACGAATGGACAGATGTGCCATAATTACTGCATTTTACAGGGAGCTATCGCTTTTTATAGTGACGATTGCGAATATATCGTAAACGTAGCAATATCACTGTATTACCATATCTATCTTATCACTTATTTATGTGTTGCATCTAGCTTGCCCATTAAGACGACACTCAGAGGTCCGAGTGGCGTGCCAAGAGCAATGCCATTTATTTTTCTTTAAAGTTTGCGGTAAAAAGGATCTACGTTTTGAATGTACGTCTTGGCATTATCTCCTTCAGAGAGTTCATGTAAAATCATTGTTACTGCTTACTGGTAGATAGGGATTTGCAAAATTTAATTTACTGCATCGATGATCCTGACATTTAAGGAAGAAGATAAATTATTTAGCGAGAATAATAGCATGCCGTTTAGGTTAAACCCATATATTAATAAGAACGTATTTGATATCTATTGGGTGATACTGAGGCTGTCGAGACTTGAAATTCTCCGATTACACTTCGCCTAAGTGAGGCAGGGAAAGATTCGCAGGTCAAATTGACTTGCAAAATGCCCTGATGTATGTACGACAAACGTAAAGTCGGCGAACATGAGTGCCTTTACTTTATTTTTGTAATTATTTTACATGTAACATTCCCTGGCTTGCTACTGAACTGACAGAACTAAAGGAGTTCTCTTAGCTGTTCAGTACTGTTAGCAAATAGGCCACGGATTAAATGTATTCAGCCAAATAACAGGAGCCCGAAATTCCTAATTATGGTCGATTGCATGTGGAAAAATTTGAAAACAAATAATGGGCAAATTAACCGATTATATTTCTTAAAAACCGAAATGTTCATATTGTCTATCTTAACGAAGATATGATGAAGTACTAAGTGAATTTACTTTGGGCATGCATCTTATTATTTAAGCCATCCCTGTCTTATTTAGAATAAGTATTTTTTAGGATTGATACATAAGAATTGTCAGACCCAAGTAACTGCATCCGTGCTTGGGGCTATTTTGATCAACGGCCAAGTGAATATTGGATTTTTCCTTCTTTTCCTGTCACTGATATCGTCAATATATATTTAGAGATAACGGGAAAGCTACTTCTCATTAGCTACCCCTTTATGGAAGAGAAAGATTCGCATGTCAAAATCGAGACGAATTATGAGAAATGAATTTACGGTAAACTCAAACAGTTCAGGTATATGTGTACCGACCGGAAACAGTGATCGTAGTCTTGGTTGCTGCGAGCATCCTGCATAAATAATCGAACAATTGCGCCTCTACTACTACCGTCCAATGGTTTTATTTCTCACCTTCTACATTTATTCTGTTCCAGCGACATTTTTGTGCATTCCTTGCTTGGTATTACCTGTTTATACACGTTCCTCCAAAAGGCATCATACAAAATGAAATGGGACGAATAAAACCGTCTTTAAATTTGCCGCTAGAGTCTTTTCGTGTAATATTTATCCGTTGTTGCTCCATCATTACTCCCAGTTTTATGGGCGACGGGAAATCCTATGAAATACAGGAATTTTATTTAATTCATGTTGTAAACATGAGATTTAAGGCCTCGTAAATGGATATGGCAATAGGAACAACTCATGATACCCGCGGGTACGTAATACAAGTAGGAGAAAGTAGGATATGACTAAAGGCAATTTAGGGTTTAACTTACGACTACCTTAAATAGTATGGTGAAAGTCAGAAGTCAATTTAAAGGTCCGCATTTTCTCATGGACCATGTATTGTGTTTGCGTTAACTGCAAGGATAAGGTGAACGAAATGGAAAGCTCTAAGATGAAGTTTGAAATTAAGCATTATGCTAGGATTTGTGTTAGGTTAAGAAATTGAAAGGTTAACCTTTCCTGAAAGTTATCGCAAATCCAACTATTTTAAAGGGTCGGGAATTCCTACTACCGTGTTCCGGCCATACAAAAATTCTTAACAGTAAAACCTTTAATTACTTTTTGTAACCCTGAAGTAGCTTTGACAAAAGGGAAGGCGAATTTCATGTGTGCATGCACTAGGTATTTTATCAACATTTTCCATTTTACTGAGATGTCCACGCTGGTCTGTGGTAGGAAAATTTCCCGTTTTGAAAGACATCAAAGCAGCTGCAGCAAAGTGGGCCAATGCCCCTTTTATGCTTGTGTATTGGCCTTGATAGCGTTTTTCGCTGCAATTTTGAAAGAATCATGTCAAAATTGGCAGTTTGATTTGCTGATGAGAGTAAAAAGGAATTGTGGCGCATGCCCCTGGTTCAGTCACATTAAAAACCATAGGGATATACATTAACAAATAAAGTACATGATTCCATCCAAAATTGTTGACTGCATCGGAGGCTCATTAAACTACCTTGATTCAGCGAAGCAGTGAGGGTGGATTGGGGGGGGGGTAAGAGAGGCTCGGGGGCTTTGATCGCTCATCGGGTAACATCGGTTAGATTTAAAAATCTGCAGTGCACGCACCTCGTTCGAACACATTAACAAGCGTTGCAATAAACATACATAAATCAGGAACATGATGCCGTTCATGGCGCCACAAAATATTTTGATACCACGGAGCCGTGGATGAGAGGGTATATTGAGGTAAGAGAAAGACAGGGGGTCCTTCAAACGCGGATGTTCAATTATTCTTCGTTAACATGGGGCCAAAACGTGTAGCTCTGACCTCCTAACCAGACGAGGCACAATGGCAGTCTATTCGACAAATCATTTTGTGTTTTAGGTTAACCTGAGATCTCGCCATCGGATGGTAATGCAACCTTCCCTAGACACTTGTAACTCCAGGCTCGTGTGAACGCGAATGGTTTTAATGGAGGTTTAACGGGTTGAACCTAAGCGCAGATAAGCAGCAAAATGTGTAGAGGAAAAGCCTTAAAAATAACTTTTCGCCAAATTAATTCTGCTAGGCCTACATCTAACAACAATTTTGAACGTGATAATAATGAAGCTTACAATCATAAACTGTCAATAAATACATAAGGAGTTTTAATGACAAATCCGCAGCCTATAAATTTTGAATCGTGATCAAAGCCACAAAGCTAGCGGTAAATGATCCACAGGAGCTCCCTTGAGTTGAGAGCAGAATTCTGGCGGTGATGAAAATTTTGTTTCCAAACCTTGTTTTTGACTTCTATTTCAACACCAGTGGTCTGTATTTACTCCTTTATCCCATATATATATATATATATATATATATGAAATGGAACCGAAAAAGACAAGGGAGACCGGAATGGCCATTTATATCATCATATTCCTGATCACAACCGACAAAACAACGAGCCCGTGGCTCAAAGGGAGAGCGTTCGTCTCAAATACCAAAGGTCACGGGTTTGAATCCCAGGTGTGCCACACTTGGAATTGGGTATGACTGGCTGCTGACGGCTAATAAGCCAGAAATGGCCATTCCGATCTCCTTTGTCTTTGTCGGTTCCATTTCATCATATGCTACACGTCGCTATGCGACCGCCTGCAAGGGCTCTAGTCTGATCTCCTGGGCACAACGGAACACACATGTTCCTTAAGCAGATCGGTGAGCCCCACACTATCATATATATATATATATATTGCACAGGTTTGTTGCTAAAGGTGTAATAGGCAAGACGTAGTAAACTGTTTCACGGTTGTTACCCATAATCAGGACATCATATGCCTGGTGCAGTGAGGTATATACACAAGTCAAACTAGAGCATGACACTCACTGATGTGGTTAGGATCACACTAGATTCCATTCTGTCTGCCCGCCCCCCAACTTGCCATTGGCGGCCAACGCCCAGACGCTTTTTCACCAAAATTGCTGCTGCTGTTTTAAGCACCAATGAGTACTTTAACTCCTCAATCGGTCCACCTCTGTTCATTTTGTGGTGTATGGTATATGGACTCCAGAGAATATTCGGGGAATTAAATAACTGAAAGTATAAAGTGCAGGATATTGAGTCTGGTGATCCGCACATGACTTGATAGTGTCATACTCGACATTTGAAGGAACACTTGGGTCGAAGAAAATCAACAATTGTGGAATAACCACGAAATGCTTTTTGTTCAAACAACAAGTAATACAAATAGTATGAAATGTATATCGCAAAGATTGTACACCATAATCCAGAAATAGCTACTATCTAAAAGCCCAGACACTGTCTTGCCAATATGTCCGCTGCTGCATGAGCCAGCAATGAGGGGTTCATCTCCTCATTGGGGGCCCCAGCGTTCACTACGCGGTTTCTGGTATATGCAATAAAGGGAAATTCGGGGAAATTTATTCTGCAAAATTTGAGTGCAGGACATGGGGTTAGGTGATCGGGATATTAATCCGAAATTTTAATAAACTTTTGTGGCGTAGATAATTAAGCACTGTGGAATAACGACGTCATGCTTTTTTTGAAACAAGTACCACTTAAGATATATGACAAAGATGGTACTAGCTCAAAGCCCAGACACGTGTTTTACTGAGGTTTCTGCTGCTGCATGAATCAGCAACGTGGGTTTTTGATCCTTAGTGTTTTTCCCAGCGTTCTCCATGCGGTTTCTGGTTTATGGACCCCAGAGAATAATCTGGGAAATAAAATAAATTAATGTCCGACATGGAATCTGTTGATCATTATATGACGTTTTAGGGTCAGACCCGTAATTTCAATGAAGGTTTGGGTCAAAGACAATCAACCACTGTGATCTAACCACGTAGTTACCATTATACAAAAGAAATATACTTCAAGTTATAGGAAATTTTTATGGTGGAAACGGCATATTACATTCCTGACATAGGTCCTATCTTAAAGCCCAAACACGTATTTCGCCGATGCTTCTGCTGCTGCATGACGCAACAACGAGATATTCGGCTTTTCGGTGTGGCCTTCAGCGTTCTCTATGGAGTTTCTGGTATATGGCTTCCAGAATCCGACGCTTCTGCTGCAGAATAAAGAAGCAATGAAGGGTTCGGCTCCTTAATGGGTAGCGAGCGTGCCCATTTGGTTTCCGGTATTTGGAATTTAAAGAATAATCGGAAAAATAAATTCTTAAATTTTTAAGTGCAAGACATGAAGTCCGGTGATTCCCGCTTGTCTTTTTATGGTCAGACCCGATATCTAAATGCACATGTAGGCTAAAGACAATCAACCACTGAGGAATAAACCCAAAATGCATCTTTTTTCCAAACAACTTGTACTAAAAGAGGTATGAAATTTATATGGCAAAGATGGTATACAGTACTCCTGACAAAGGAACTAACTGAAACCCCAGACACGTGTTTCGCCAATGTTTTTGCTGTTGCATGATGCATCAACACTGGGAGGTTTGGAATCTCAGTCTGGCCGCGAGCGTGCTCTATGAAGTTCCTGGTTAATGGAAGCCCGAGAATAATCGGGGAAATAAATTCTGCAATAATTAACTACATTACCTGGAGTCAGGTTATCCATATATTACTTTTAAGGGTGAGACTAGAAATTTCGATGAATATTTTAGTCTAAGATAATCAACCATTGTCGGATAACCACGAAGCGACAATTCTTCAAACAAGAATTACCACAATTAGTATGAAGTGCATATGGGAAAAATGGTTTACTGTATTCCAGACATTGGTACTAGCTTAAAGCCCAGACACGTGTTCCGCCGATGTTTCTGCTGCTGTATTACACAATAACGGGGGGTTCGGCTCCACAGTGGGTTCCCCAGCGTTACTTTGTGGGTTCCTTTATATGGACTACAGACAATATTCGCGAAACTAAATTCTGCAATTGTTATGTGCAAGACTTATAGTCTATTGATCCCGACATGAATTGTTATGGTCAGACCCGAAAATTTCATGAACATTTGTGTTGAAGACAATCAATCACTTTGGAATAACCATGTAATGCACAATTTAAAAACAAGAAGTATTACAACATATTATGAAATGTCATTTGGAACGATGGTTTACCGTACTCCCGACATAGGTACTAGTTTAGGCCCAGACACGTCTTTCGCCGATGTGTCTGCTGCTGCACGACGCAGCAAAGAGTGGTTCGGCTCCACAGTGCGTCCCCTAGCGTTCTCTATGCGCTATGCACGGTGCGCTAAAAGCCGTGTCTTGGAAGGTTGCCAACTGACGGGATAACTCGGACCACGTGGTCGGCCCAATGTGCATTTTGTGTGGCTGACTGGTGGACTGAGATTCAGGCTGCAATGGCTCCTTCTTAAAGTGGCCTAAGGCATTCCCACTCAGTGGGATACGAGCCAGGTGTGGTGGTACGCCCAGGGGCGGCTCCGGCTGCGCCAGCCACCTGCGTCCTCTCCCACCATCGGTCTTCTTGCCTGTGCGTGAGACCGGGCTCAGATGGGGGAGGAGAAGAGTGTGTGATAAGGTTAATCGCCGTGATTGGAAGGTTGCCAACTGACAATTACACTCAGACCTCGCAGTTAGTCCGACGTCTGTTGTGTGGAGTGGCTGACTGGTGGTCTGATAGTCAGGCTGCGATTGCTCCTTCTAAACGTGACCTCTGGCTATCTCACACATGTGAGATGTAAGCCGTTCAACCACCTGTTGTGTGAAATCCTGAAGCTCGTGTTTGGGGGGCCAGGTCGTGTACGTAGTACACGTAGACGAGGTCACCAGAATCTGCGCACACTTCCGCATCAGATAACTGACCGGCTCGGACATCGGTTTGACAGTGGGGGTGGGGGAGAGAGTGAGGTCGACAGCTTAGCGCTTTTTTCTCACTATAAACAATCTGACGCGCTTGAAACTATAACGGTGCGCTAAAAGCCGCGGGTTGGAAGGTTGCCAACTGACGGGATAACTCGGACTGCGTTGTCAGCCCAATGTGTGTTTTGTGTGGAGTGGCTGACAGGCGGACTGAGAGTAAGGCTGCAATGACTCCTACTTAATGTGGCCTTTATGGCACTCTCACTCCGTGGGATCTGAAGCAGGTGTGGTGGTACGCCCAGGGATGGCTCCGGCAGCGCCAGCCACCTGCGTCCTCTCCTACCTCTGGTCTTCTTGACTCTGTCATGACACCGGGTTCAGGTGGGGGAGGAGGAGAGTGTGCAGTAGCTGCAGCGCATGGCTACTATCACTTTAAACAAATTCACGTGCAATTCACCGTCCCTGCACCACCCTTCCATGGAGCATACGGTGGACATCGTCGGACTACGACGGTCGAACTGTCGTGTGTGTGTGTGTGTGCACCCAAAACGGGCCACGTGCTAGATGCGTTGGACCAACATAGGGGCCACATTAGGGTACCCCAGGCGTTATTCGGGTTGCACTCCCCTAATAAATGCCGAACATGGGAGGTGTGGTGGCACGCCTAGGGACACCCAGAACTTAGGGGACCCAGCCGCGCCAGCCACCTGCGTCATCTCCCGGCTCCGGTTTTCTTGACTCTGTGTTGACACCGGGCTCATGTGGGGGAGGAGGAGAGAGTGCGGTAGATGCAGCACACGTCGACTATCACTTTTAACTAAATCACGCGCAAGTCACCGTCCCTGCTCCACTTATCCCATGGATCATACGGTGGACATCGTCGGACTTCGACGGTCGAACTGTCGTCTTTGTGTGTGTGTGTCTGTGTGTGATGCGTTTATGTCTAGTGCATCGGTCCTTGATCCCACGTGGAATGATTAGGCGCAGGAACTGTACGTGTGGAGTAGGATTAGTGTACCATCAATTCATCGGCCCTCTCGTCCAAAATTCTGTTAGATCGGAGAACATTGGCTCTCTACCAAGACGTTATATCAACGAGGCAGTTTCTGACCACTTGAAACGAAGTGGGTGAGGAAATGGCTGACTGATCTTGGCCAGCATCCTAGATGAATTTAATTCACTTTGTACTCTTACTGCTGTAAAGTGTTCTTGCAGTTCCTTATTTCCCTAGCCAGCTCTGTCACGGCGGTAGGATCAAAACGATTTAATGACTCCATCGCCAAAAAGTCTCAAAACAATCCTTGAGAAAGGTCAAAAGCGTTCATTTAATGGTGAAATGATTTTGTGGCCTTTTAATCTTCCCTAATTCTGTGTGTTTGAGTTTTGAAATAAGCCAAACTAAACATTTTAAGGGTTTTTAGCCGAGCAATTTTTAGTCTGCCTTAACATTTGCAATATTTGTCATCAACAACACGCAAATACGGAAACATCTAACAAAAACAAATACTCAAAATCAATCTTTCTCGGTCTTTACCTTGCCGTATGTCTAGAGTCATGCACTACAAAGAAACCAAGTTTAGTTCGTTAGGCCCCTATTTCTCACTAGAAATCTCTCAACCAATCTCTTCAATCGCATTTTGACACGGTGACTACTATTGGATGAAGTTTCAGGATGAATATACTTATTAGGGTTGTTAATGACCTGAATATTTAATCAACGCATTATCGTCAGATAGGGGCCACAGTAACCCTTGATAATTTCTAGCTCAAAGTAAAATATTCCTCAGATGGTTCTCGTTGAATTTTTAAATTATGACATTAGGCAAACCAAGGGTCAATGCAATTTGTAATCTGGCTCATTTGTGTTGCCTTAGCGTCTGTTAAACCGGGTATGTTTACTAGTCGTTATTTATTCAAATCATTTTTCTAGAGGTTATTCGGATGAATTTGAAGCCGAGAAAGTACTTCGACTTTGCCACTATCGTTCCTGCTTCGAGCAAAGTATGCCAAACACAAATGTTTTCTCTGATTTATATAACTTATTAAACTTCAAAATTCTTTTATTTCCGGCTCAAATAGGTTTTAGATAACCCAACGTGGGCTACTGGAGAGTCACCTTATAACTGTGCAGCTCCCATGCCATGTCTTCAATTTTATCCACGTGAGTTATTATTGGCGCAAATTGCTTATTCATATTTCTGTTAAATTAATAGAATGCTTATTAAAACCAATAATTTAATAAATCCAATTCTGACTTAAACAATATTATTAGTAATTTTATATGTCTTTCTAAAATCAAGCTGTCACGCCGTATATGTGTTTGCATTTTTCTGATAAGATTGGCTCTAAGACACTTTTTTACGTTATCAGCAAAACGCAGTCTTCAGATATCTGGAAATTTGGAAAACGGATACGCAGCCATCACTCTTATTCCTGAAAACCCAAACTTGCCTACAATTGCGGTCGTTATGATGCAAAGTGACGAATGGCTCCCAGGTAATCAACTCTCCCTAGAGCATTATAGTTTATTCCCTGATGAAAGAAATGGTTAATTTTCGTAATGCCATGTTTTATCCATTTACAGAACTACCCAGTGTCCAATTTATAAGAAAAATTTACCTTTCGCGCGATTTCTCAGGAACGCGGATTATAGAGTTTGACGAAGAAATAAAGGTAGCCTGGTAGAAAATATAGGAAACGTTTTATTGAATATTTCATGAATTTATCTTTAAGCATTTGATGCGTGAATACTTTCATTTTTCAACGTTTCAATTGTGAATGAATATTTGCAAGACGCCACTTCCTTTTTATTCGCAGCTTTCTTTTTTTAGGAGTTAATACTGCATGGAGAAATAAAACCTTTTCTGCTCTTGAACCAAAAAGTGCCCTGCAAGTGCTGCTGCCTTACGGTTAGTCAAAATGTATTTCAAATAACTGATATATAGAGACTAATTGACAGTAATATTTACTTTGTCTTAAATTTTTAAGATCCAAACAACGAGAATCAGCGGATGCTCTTGCGAGTCACTGGAAGCATGGAGACCACTAGTCAGTCTTTCACCCTGACAGCCGGTCCCAGAGGTGATGAAGAATACATTCTTATGCCAAGCGAAGAAGCACCTATGCCAACAAATGTTGTGCATAACTTCAACTGGCCTCATGGATGCAATGGAGGGTAAAAATAGAAGAGGCCTGCTGCTGACTTCGTTAAAAAAATTATAATTCTTTAGAAGACTGATTCAAGCGGAAATATTAATTGATATATTAGAAAAGTGACTTCTGTCTGCTTTATATAAAGTACAACTACAATGGTGAATAAGAGCGTATACACGGGCAGTAAATAGGTTATCTCAGGTTATCGATAAATAAGTAGGATTGGGTAAGGGAAGCATTTAAAAGCTTAACCCAAAATCACCACTAACTCTTTTCGTAATACTTATCTTTAAACTAGCCTTATACTCTAATCATATCAAAAACCTTCTTGATCTAAACAGCAACCGTCTCCCAAAAACAACACTCTTAGCCAAATTGAATAAGTATGTTGGTTAAAGCACTGAAATTGCAGAAGACCTATTCAAAATTAATACAAAATAAAGAGGCTTTTCGGAGATACTTGTCCAAAAACCTTCTTCCTAAATTAGCGGAGCTTAAGATATACGTATGTCAACAACCTTACCAGATATCATCTTCATAACTGAAACGTGGCTGCCTGCGAACGTGAACGATCGCGAAAGTTATTCTCCCCGGTTTTCGGTTGTTTAGAAAAAATACAGCGATGGAGTAAGCTGACTTATGTCAGACATGGCCTGCTAATGTCAGAAAAAATGGAAAAGCTCTTGTGCGAAACTGAAGCCATCTGGCTTACCATCATAACGCTGGGGTCCCAAGCACTTGAGATCTTGATGGCCTATTGACTTTCCGAGTAATGTTCCGCAGTCAGACAGTTGTGTGGCAGACGAATGAGAAGTGCTTTCTATGCGACCTGAATTCATGATTGTTGGCAGCTCCGAATATCGATTGGAATCTGCGCTCGGCATTTGGCTCGGAATTAAAATGCGATTGCCACAATACACAAACGCTTCATAAATCAACATGGCTTGTTTCAAACCAGAATACGCGAAGGCAACAAGCCACATTTTTTGACCTTATATTGACAAAAGCGTCTGACAGCAACGATGGTGTGAAATGTCTACCCCCACTGATCAAATGTGACTACGTTGTCCTACAGTGGGAATATTCACTTTTCTCTGTTCCAGATTGAACCATTACAGTCAAACGTGATATATGGCGTGGAGATTTAATCCAAAAAATAATTTATGTGCGCTGTTAAGCATGGAATGAAACATTTAGTTGGTGTAATCTCGAGGATTTGTTGAAATTTAAGGCCTTATTACAAGAACTTAAAGTCAGCTACATTCCAAATTCCAAAAAAGAAGGTCACCATTGGGCCCCATTAGCTAACAAACACACTGAAGTTTGAAGTAAGCCGAAAGCAAAAACTGTGACAATTTTATTTAAGGAAAAGGACCTTCGAACCGCTGACGAAATAATAAACGCAGAGAAACAGGGTAAAAAGGCCTTGTTTATAAAGCCCGCCAAAGTTAAGAGAGTAATTGGATACACCCTGCAGTTGAAAAATCAAAGCTCTTCTAAAACTTCATTCGTCAGGGCACTCGAAAAAAGACCCCATCCCTTTTTTAAAAACGTATAAAGTTTTCGAACAATGGAGGGACGAAGAAACGGCTGAGCCTCTATCTCAGTTCTTTTCGGTCCGTTTTTAAGAGACAAGCTGATCTAACCGCTAATAACTATAGTGTGGAAGAGCTCGTGACAACTGACTCAGTGGTTATCACAGAACCTATTGTTCGGCAGGAGCTACGGAAGTTGGAAGGAACCAAATCGCCAGGTCCAGAAGTAAAACCGGCAAATTTGTTGAAGGAGTTGGCTTTAGAGTTGGCAGAACCCTTCTGTCTACTCTTCCGTGCCTCCCTCGCTGCAGGCAGATTTCCAACCGAATGGAAGACTGCGTGGATTTCCCGGATGCATAAAAGTGGCAGCCGGCTTCCACAAATAGATAATCACTTGTAAGTTTCACCTCCATATGTTAAAAGATTACGGAGCGAATTATCAAACCGGAACCGATGCAGTTTCTGGACTGCGTGAATTTTTCCGATACATGCGCTTCCTTATATCCATTGATGACTGCGAAACTGGGTTGGACTGTGACACTCCATGTTTGCTGACGACATAAAGCTTTGGAATTTCATAAACAACGAAGCTGATTAAAGCAAATCTACCGGCGAATTTGCATCAACTAGAGGAAAAGTCCAACAAATGGCTCCTTCCATTCCATGCTCCCAAGTGCAATATTCTGCGAATCGGCCCAGGCAGCTCCATGCACCAGACAATTTACTATCTGAACCATACACCGCTACCGGAGATAGAAGCTGAGAAAGCTGAAGGAGTATGGATCACGCCCTCACTGAAGCCATCGTTCTACTGCTCAAAAGTAGCAAACGCCGCAATGTAAATTGGCTTAACAAACTCTGTGGTCTGTGGTCCATTAAAGTCCACAGCACCCTAGAGAAGGTCACACGACGTGCAACCAATCTTGCTCGATATCAAAGCTACATGCCTTTCTAGACCCGATTGTCTAATCTTCATATGTTTCCTTTAGACTAAATAGTGACCTTATACCAGCCTTTCGCATGCTGCGGGGTCAGGATTGTTGCCTCAAATCTGGCGACCTCCTTGAGCTGTCCACTTTCACTACTTTGAGAGGATATCTTATCAAACAAAGTACGACTGACGCAAACTGGAAGCAGGAAGGTACTTCTACTCCACAGGGTGATTATGGCCTGGAATGCTCGTCCTGCGGAGATTATGTCCCCATCCGTTAAAATGGTTAAGCAGAAGTTTAAACGGTATAGCCATATGTACCACCACGACATTAGAAACTAACACATTTCCCCAACCTATCCCCATTCAAAAATTGTGATGTTATTAAACATATTAATCCCTAGTGTTGAGTGTTATATTAGTATGATTTTTCTGTCCGCTGCCCTGTAGAGTGACGGGGAGATAACCCTTTCGCCAACGTCCACAAGGTGTCAGCCTTTTTTTCAATTTGCAATGTCATTTAAATCCATAGTGAGTGCAAAGGTGTCGCCTACTTTTCCCTAAATAAAACTACACGGATCTGAAAAAGTGGCAGGTGAGACGAAGCAGTTGACTTGCAAAAAAGCATTTGTAGTAAAAGTGACGGACTTGACAGCTCAACGCAACCCACCGTTAAAACGTAGATGGAAGTAGATAAAAAGGCCATTTCAACTCTTTTTCCAAGGGAGTGTAAAACGTTTAACGTGTTAAGGTCATCTCTTCTTTCAAACGCCGGGGCAGTGGACAGGCAAGAGGACACGACTGAAATCGGACTGTGAGTTAGTCTGTCTGTATCCTCTATAGGGAAGGTAGACTCCTCACTGGCCTCCGATTGCTGTGACAAAGAATACCGTTTTTCAGAGATTGTGACTGGTAAAGCGGAGACGTCTGCCCATGTGACAGTGCTCTTTAGGTGCACTGCTTCTGTATTGTGCATTATCTGTTCATCAAAGCGTTTTTTTATAATCTGTCTGTTGCGGAATAACAATTAAAAGTAAGCAACTAGAAGGACAAGTTGCCACTAAACCATTTGTTATCCCCTAAGAGAGCAAGGCATTCCTTGACCTAGGTCAGGTAACAGAAAGATTGAGTAGAGCATTTTTTATAGGCAAATTTAAGCAATTCATTGAGTAAGGTTTCCTTGAGCAGAGGTTGGCTCTCCTGAAAAAATAAGTTTTTTAAGCCTTACTGCAATCCGATATGAATATTCGCGGCTTAATGCAACTTCAATTGTGCCAGACTTCCCTTACTGGAAGATTTTGATTTAGTGGGTTTTTTTGGGTGGGCTTATCTTTCCTTTATTACCTCAGTCTTTTAAAACCGTGGGTAATGTTTAAGGTATGTTCCTGAAACCAACATAAGACAGATGGCACTTCTAAGTGCGCTTTATAAAATAGTCCCAGATATCAGTAAAAAGGCGCAATTTGTGAAAATCTACCGGATCTGACCTCAGAATAGCATGAGACTCCTCCATAAGAAGTTGTTGATTGTTTTAAGCTCGAACTATCTACAGGAAACCGATCCTAAGGGGGAAACGTGATCGACCAATAAAGCTATCACGTAATTTTGCTTTTGATGGACAGCCTTCTGGTAGGTTTTTTTCTGGGCGTTCGACGTCAGCCAGCACGAATTCATATTGCTTTTATTCCATGTCTTTTAGTGCTACCAAACGTATTTATAATGTTCATTAATGTTCATTTATTAAAGAACGCACAGTCGGTCGGCAGTTAGATCATAATATATCTAGCCTCGCATTTCTCCCACCCGTTGGAAGCCAGAGGGTCTAATTTAGAAAAGCCAGAATCACTTGCATCCAACCTGAGGCTTAGGTCCCCTAAAAGTGAAAATTGGAAGGCACGTTCCAATGTAATGGTAGTTTCTGCTGTGCTTCTGTGTCATTTTCTAAAGAAAAAAACGATAGGAATAAAATAAAGCAATAAAAATTGGACTACACCGGAAGACTATAATGCAATGTATTACAACTTAAACTCCGAAAAATTTTTTATAGCATAAATGTTCAAGTGAGGGTCACAGTCATTTGTAGCTCTTTTGTAGATTAAAATAGAGAAAATGTATCGAAAGTAGAAAAGCGAATAAGGGAAAGATAGAAATAGGGTGTAGCCTAGCAATGAACCGCAAGCTAAATACCTTTGTGCCAAAACGTTTGAAAGCGGAACTAAAACGTGCTTGCTTACTATATTCATGCTATTGTGGCTGAGAGACTCGCAGCAATACAGTTTATCTTTATTTTCAATAACCAGTTTTGCTCCGCAAATAGTTTGCGTATGTTATTTATGCTTACAGTCAAATCATCCAGCATCTATAGAAAGTTACCAACAGATAATCTTAAAAACAAGGTAGAGTATCCGGGAAAAAAATTTAATATTACGTAATTGTATTCATCATATTAAATTTGATTGACAAAGTAGCCTAAACTGTTGTACTATTGGAGGAAAATACAATAGAGTGACTTACTTTCTAATTTTTGCCATTCGCGTAATTATTAAAGTTGTTTTTTTCTGTAAATGTTGCCACAGTTCCTTATTTGACCATAGTTAGTAAACGGTTCCTTAGACAGATCAATACTTTGCTCAACAACTACGATCGAGTTGTGACATGCAACTTATTGTCTTTTTTTCTCATCATTTTAACTTCGACTAACAAACTAACCTTAAGCCGGTATCTGAAACCTTCAAAATGATTTGTTTTCTAAATCGGCAGGCATAACTACGATAATACCAGAGTAATGTTTACCAGTGATCATACTTAATGCGATTAAATTTTGATTTTGGCTCATTTTCTGGACCCAAAAGTATGTCTTCAAATTTACTTATTGTAACTTTTCAACATATTAGACTCCAAATATGCTAATAACGATTTTTTGGGGTGAGAATAGGCCGTTTGCAGATAATTAGAGACTCGTTACTTGTTAAGTCGAAACGGAATAAAATGACGCCTGTACGTCGCTCGGGACCAATCTTCGCACATTAATAGAATACCTCCGTTTAAAAGCCTGGAGAATTCAAGTTGAAGTAAGCTATTTAAAACAAAAGTTTATGCAAAATTCGGCTCCGTACATGAAAAGGGTGCCTTCCACCCAAAAAACAAATACGTTTAACCGAACAGCACCTGAACAGAAGAAGAGACGATCTCCCGACCATGACGTTTATCGACCTGATTTTAAGGATTATCTCTCGAACCAATCAGCAGAGCAAATTACAGAAAAGGGTGGTAGGGGCACAAGGTGCTGGAAAATGACGCACAGTCGGTCGGCAGTTAGAGCATGATGGAACTTGGTAGGAACACTCTAATGCACGGTAAGATTTCTGCTGTGCTTCTCTGTCATTTTCTGAAGAAAAAAAGTGAGAGGGAGAAAACATAGCAATAAAAATGCGACTGCACCCGAAGACTATGACGTCACGTATTACAACTTGAACTCTGAAAAAAACTGTTTATAGCATAGAAGTTCAAGAGTCGAAGTTAAAATCATTTGTATAATAAATAGGAAAACATTTTCGAAAAGAGATAAGTAAAGAGGTGAAAGATTGTGATAGGGTTAAGATAAGAAATGAACCGCAAGTCCATTACCATTTGTGCCAAAAAAGATTGATTATGGGACTTAAAATTTCTTGTCTACTAGATTTATGGCATCGTGGCTGAGACACTCACAGAGCATATTCATTTCTGATAAATGGTTTTGCACCAGAAAGATTTTCCGTATGTTATAAATGCTTAAAATCAAAACTTTATAACACCAAATAACGTTTTCAACATCTAATCTAAGAAACAAGGTAGAATATCCTGGAAAATATTAAGATCTTACGCAATTTATTAATCGTGTTAAATTTGATTGCAA
The DNA here is from genome assembly GCA_017591395.1 of Schistocephalus solidus. Taxonomy (NCBI): domain Eukaryota; kingdom Metazoa; phylum Platyhelminthes; class Cestoda; order Diphyllobothriidea; family Diphyllobothriidae; genus Schistocephalus; species Schistocephalus solidus. The sequence continues at coordinate 78,701 of WEDG01004197.1, forward strand.
AAGCAGCCTAAACCGTTCGGAGTAAAATACAGAAGATTGACTTAGTTTATAATTTTTCACCATCCACAGCTGTTTATTTCTGTGAATGTTACCACAGTTCCTTATTTTACCATGATGTTCCAGATGGTTACCGAGTAAATAATTAGGATTTGTAAGTTAGAGTGAGGATTAAAATTGTGTACCGTCAAGTTAAAACTAATATGTGTTAAAGTTGTTTACAGTCACCAATAAATTTTATTGTAAGACAGTATTTTCGGAAACTGCCGATTAATTTCTGCCGACCACATAATATATTTTATTGCTTATTTTAATAGCTTAAGTGCAGCATATATATGGATGTGTGCTCAATGTCTGACGAAATATTTAGATTATTCTGTATTTGATGGAGTGAGTAAACGATTTCTCAAACAGATCAATACCTTGCTTAACTGCTACGATCGGTTTGCGACATGCAACTAATCAAGTGTTTATTTTTTCATTCCATTTTAACGTCGACAAACAAAAACTAAGCTCAAGCCAGTATCTGAAACCTTAAACAAATTTGTTTACTAAATTTGCAGGCATAATTACGAAAAAGAGCATTAGTTACCAGTGATCATACTCAATGAGATAAAATTTTGATGACGGCTTATTTTATGTGCCCAAATGGGGTATTTTCAAAAGATTTATTGTATTTTTCAACATCAATGTCTCCAAATATGCTCCTTACAATTTCTTTGGTGATAGACTTGGAAAGAACTGAATAAGCATTTATACATTGTGGATTAACTACGATATTTCTAAAGGCATTTGATTGCTTGCAAATAGTTACAGCATCATTATTTGTTAAGACAAAACGGATAAAATGACGTTTTTACTTAGCATGGGGCCAAACTTCAAATAATTTATGAAAACTCCTCTTATTAGCCTAGAGAATTTGAAATGAAGGAAGTTATTTCATATGATAGTCTATGCAAAATTCGGCTCCGAAGTTGCTGCATGACGCAGATCCCTTAGGGTACTGTATTTGGTTGTTTGGTATATAGACTCAAGAGAATAACCAAAGAAATAAATTCTTAAACATTTGAATGCAGGAAATGGAGACTGATAATACGGACATGGCTTGTTAGGGTGAGATCCGAAATCGCAATTAACATTTTGGTCGACGACAACCAACCACTCTGATATAACAAAGCAATGCCCTTTCTAAAAACAAGAGATCATACATGAAGTATGAAATGTATATAGAAATTATGGTATAACAAACATAACAAGTTTTTTGCCGAGGTTTCTTCTGCTGCACGATGCAGCACCGAGGCGTCGGCTTCTTAAAGGTTCCCTCTGCGTACTCTAGGCGGTTTATGGTATATGGACCCGAGAGAATACTCCGGTATATACATTTTTAAATTATTTATCGCAGGAAATGGAGTCAGGTGATCCGGATATGACTTTTTATGGTCAGCCCCTAAATTTAAATTAGCATTTCAGCCTAAGTCAATCAATTACTGTATGCCCATTTTCAAAGAAGACGTGCTACAAATTTTTTAAAATTTATATAGCAAAGATGGTATACCGTACACCAGACGCATGTTACGCCGATTTTCTGCGGACGCATGACGCAGCAATGAGGGGTTCGGCTCACGAATGCGTACCCCAGCGTACTCCATGTGGTTTATGTTTTGCGGACTCACGAGAAAAATCTTTATAATAAATTCTGATATTATGACGTTTATTAAACAAATTCTGTTGATCCCGACATGACTTTTTCGGGTCAGACCTGAAATTTTAATAAATATGTGGATCAAAAACAACCAATGACTGTGAAATAACCACGTAATGCCTATTCTAAAAACGAAACGTCCTACAAATGTTATAAGATGTATACAGCAAAGACATGGAGTTAGCGCCGGACATTGAGTCTGATTATCCGGATATGCCTCGATAGTGTCATACCACACATTTCAATGAATATTTCGGTCGAATGCAATCAATAACTGTGGAAAAACATGAAATGCCCATTTCATTTCAAGCAGTTAAACAAGTAGTATAAAACGTATCTGAAAAAGATGGTATTGCGTAATCTTGACATAGGTACTAGCTGAAAGCCCAGACAAGTGTATTTTGCCGATATTCCTGCTGCTGCATGACACAGCAGTAAAACATTTTGCTCCTCTGTGCTTCTTTTAGCGTTCTCTATATGTTTTCTGGTAAAAGACTCCAGATAAAATATTGAGGAAAGAAATTCAAAAATTATTAAGTGCAGGACACTGCGTTTGTTAATCCATACATTTCTTGCAAGTGTTATATCTGAAAGTTCAATGCACATTTTTTCGAAGAAAATCAACTACTATGTGGTTTCTGGGATATGGACTCCAGAGAATAATCGGGGAAATAAATTCCAAAATTATTAAGTGCAGACCATTGAGTCTGATGATCCGGACATGAATTAATAGGGTCATACCGAAATTTTCAATGAATACATGGTTTGAAAGATAATCAACCAGGATGCGGTTTTTGGTAAATGGACTCCAGAGAATAATCAGGGAAATAAATAACTGAATGTAGTAAGTGTAGGATATTGAGTCATACTCGACATTTAAATTAACACGTGTATCGAAGAAAGTCAACAACTGCAGAATAACCCCGATATTTCTCTTGTTAAAACAATAAGAACTACAAGAAGTGTGAAATGTATATGAAAAAGATATTATACCGAAATCCCGACATTAATCTTAGCTTAAAGCCTAGACACGTGTTTCGTACGATACGTCATCTGCCGCATGACGCGGCAACGAGGGGTTATGATTGTAAATGTGTCCCTCAGCGTCCTCTTTGCGGTTTAGTGTGTATGATATCCAGAGAATAATTGCGGAAATAAATTTTTAAAACATTTAGTGCAGGATATTGGGTCTGATGATCCGGACATGAGATGTTAGCGTAAGCCCCGAAATATCAAGGTACATTTGGGTCAAATATAAGCAACCACTGCGGAATAACGACGTAATGCTCAGTCTACAAAAAGGGTAGTACTACAAGTTTTATGAAATTCATATGGCAAAGATGATATAGCGCACTTTCGACATAGTTAATGACATAAATTCCATACACGTGTTTTGCCGATGTTTCTGCTGATGCATGACGCATCAACAAAGGCTCACCTCCTCAGTGGGTCCCCCGTGTTCTCTTTACTTTTATTAGTATATGGACTCCAGTTAATAATAAAGGAAATAAATTCTTAAATATTAAAGTGCATGACATTGAGTCTGTGATTGGGACGTAACTTGATAGGGATATACCCACAATTTAAAAGAAATTTGTTTCAGGACAATCAACCAATTTGTAGTTGCTTTTATATATACTCCAGAAAATAATTGGATTAATACATTTTTGAATTTATTCAGCAGAAGACATTAAGCCCGTGATTTTTGAAATGACGGGATAGGGTCATACCTGTTAGTTCAATGAAAATTTGGGTCGAATCAATCAAAAACTGTTCAATAACCATGACAAAAGTTACAATCTAAAAGCCCATACACGTGTATTGCTAACGATTTTAATGCTAAATAAAGCAGCTTCTAGCGTTTCGGCTCCTCAGTGGCCCACGCAGCGTTCTCTTGCGTTTTCTGGTAAACGGACACCAGAGAATAAAAGGGGAATGAAATTCTAAAAGAATATGCGCAGGTCATCGATTCAGGTGATTCGGACATGACTTGTAATGGTCAGACCCGAAATTTCAATGAAAATTTGGGTCCAATAAATCATCCACTGTGGGATACCCACGTAATGCCCATTATACCAACAATTAGTACTGCATGTGGTATTAAATTTATATTGCAATGAGGGAACAATATCATACCGTTTTCCCAAAAAAGGTTCTAGCTTATAGCCCAGATACGTGTTTCGCCAACGTCTCTGCTGCTGCATGACACAGTAACTTGGGGTTCAGCTACTCAATGTGTAGGATGTGTTCATGTTCTGACCGACATCAAAGCTGCTGCAGCAAGGTGGATCAATGCTCCTTTTAGGTTTGTATATTGGCCTTGATAGTTTTTCTGCATTAAGAAATAATCATGTCGAAATTGGCAGTTTTATGTGCTGATGAGAGTAAATGAATTGTTGCGCACGCTCCGTGTTCAGTCACATTAGCAAGCAACGGGATAAACATTAACAGCTAAAGTACATGATTCCATCCAAAATGGTTGACTTCATCGGAGGCTCATTAAACTACCTTGATATAGCGGAGCAGGGAGAGTGGATTTCGGAGGGGGGGTAAGAGAGGCCGGAAGCTTTGTTTACTCATCGGGTTAGATTTAAAAATCTGCAGTGCACGCACCTCGTTCGAACACATTAACAAGCGTTGCGATAAACATTAATAAATCAGGAACATGATACCGTACATGGCGACACAAAATACTTTGATACCACGGAGCCGGAGTTGGGAGGGTATATTGAGGAAGATAAAGACAGGGGTCCTTCAAACGCGGATGTTTAATTATTCTTCGTTTTACATGCTGCAACCGAGTGTAGCTCTGACCTCCTAGCCATACGAGGCACAATGGCAGTCTATTCGACAATCACTTTAATTTTTAATTTACCTGAGATCTCGCCATCGGAAGGTCATGCAAACTTCTCTAGACACTTGTAACTCCAGGCTCGTGTGTTCATTGAGGTTTAACGGGTTTGGCCTTACCACAGAGGTTTGAATAACAAATCTGTCACAAAAACGTTATACGTGTACCTGTATGAAGTCTTTTAACATTCCGAGGGACACTTCTCGTATCTTTTCAATAGTAAAACACAGTGAGCCGTCTTTTTAACACCTGTTTTAGGCAGTTTTGTATTTTAAACTCAAAAGGGCGTACATTCACTGTCTTTAAAGAGAACTCTGATGCATATCTAATGGTGAAAAAGGATAAGGTGTTACTCTAATAGACTAGATTAAGGCTAGATCGAAAGGGCGATTTGCTGTCGTAAACCAAGATCACATCCGCATAAATATTTTAAATATAAAATGACGTGCGATATATCCCCGCAGCTCTTTGCTGTACGAGGACCTTTATGAACGGGCGTTCGCTGGCAACATCATTTTAAAGTTTGAAGGAGAATTTCGGTAAATTATAGTTAAATTTGCTGTCCAGCGTTTCGCGTTAGGGCTATGATAACAAGCAAAAATTATAATAAACATAACATAACCGATAGTATGAGGTGCATTGATGGTAGAATCGCAGCTGATAAATTTTAAATCGTGATCTAAGCCAAAAAAAGACAGAGCTGTATGATCCACAGAAACTCCCGTAAGTTGTTAGCAGGATTCTGGTGATGATGAAAATTTTGTTTCCAAGCCATGACGGACAAAGACAAGGGAGACAGGAATGGCCAGGCGCTGCAGCGACTGAGGCTCGAACTCGCGACCTGTTGGGCAGAAGTCTAAAACTCTACCCACTGCGCCAAGAGCACGTTTTCTTGCCGGTTTTTATCGGGAATATTAGCTATGGTAAAAAGCGCTCACCGATCGGTTACAGGAATCACTCGACCCGTCGTCCCTTGGAGCTATTTTTCGATCCCCGCCAGCAGTCATAAGGCAACTAAGGATATATGCAGAATATAAATATATATATATATATCAAGGAAATAATTTCTGAAATTATTAAGTGCAGGACATGGAGTCAGATGATTCGGACATGACATTTTTAGGGTCAGACCCGAAATTTCAATGAACATTTGGGTCGAAGACAATCAACCACTGTGGAATAACCACGTAAATGCCCATTCTACAAACAAGTAGTACTACAAGTTGTATGAATCTTATATGGCACATATATTATACCGTACTTCCGACATAGGTACTAGCTAAAAGCCCAGACACGTGTTTCGCCAATTTTCTGCTGCTGCGTGACGCAGCAACGAGGGGTTCGGCTCCTCAGTGGGTCCCCTAGCGTTCTCTATGCGGTTTCTGGTATATGGACTCCAGAGAATAATCAAGGAAATAATTTCTGAAATTATTAAGTGCAGGACATGGAGTCAGATGATTCGGACATGACTCTTTAGGGTCAGACCCGAAATTTCAATGAACATTTGGGTCGAAGACAATCAACCACTGTGGAATAACCACGTAATGCCCATTCTACAAACAAGTAGTACTACAAGTAGTATGAATCTTATATGGCACATATATTTTACCGTACTTCCGACATAGGTACTATCTAAAAGCCCAGACACGTGTTTCGCCGATGTTTCTGCTGCTGCGTGACGCAGCCACGAGGGGTTCGGCTCCTCAGTGGGTCCCCCAGCGTTCTCTATGCGGTTTCTGGTATATGGACTCCAGAGAATAATCAAGGAAATAATTTCTAAAATTATTAAGTGCAGGACATGGAGTCAGATGATTCGGAACTGACTTTTAGGGTCAGACCCGAAATTTCAATGAACATTTGGGTCGAAGACAATCAACCACTGTGGAATAACCACGTAATGCCCATTCTACAAACAAGTTGTACTACAAGTAGTATGAATCTTATATGGCACATATATTATACCGTAATTCCGACATTGGTACTAGCTAAAAGCCCAGACACGTGTTTCGCCGATGTTTCTGCTGCTGCGTGACGCAGCAACGAGGGGTTCGGCTCCTCAGTGGGTCCCCCAGCGTTCTCTATGCGGTTTCTGGTATGTGGACTCCAGAGAATAATCAAGGAAATAATTTCTGAAATTATTAAGTGCAGGACATGGAGTCAGATGATTCGGACATGCTTTTTAGGGTCAGACCCGAAATTTCAATGAACATTTGGGTCGAAGACAATCAACCACTGTGGAATAACCACGTAATGCCCATTCTACAAACAAGTAGTACTACAAGTAGTATGAATCTTATATGGCACATATATTATACCGTACTTCCGACAATGGTACTAGCTTTAAAAGCCCAGACACGTGTTTCGCCGATGTTTCTGCTGCTGCGTGACGCAGCAACGAGGGGTTCGGCTCCTCAGTGGGTCCCCCAGCGTTCTCTATGCGGTTTCTGGTATATGGACTCCAGAGAATAATCAAGGAAATAATTTCTGAAATTATTAAGTGCAGGACAAGGAGTCAGATGATTCGGACATGACGTTTTAGGGTCAGACCCGAAATTTCAATGAACATTTGGGTCGAAGACAATCAACCACTGTGGAATAACCACGTAATGCCCATTCTACAAACAAGTAGTACTACAAGTAGTATGAATCTTATATGGCACATATATTATACCGTACTTCCGACATAGGTACTAGCTAAAAGCCCAGACACGTGTTTTCGCCGATGTTTCTGCTGCTGCGTGACGCAGCAACGAGGGGTTCGGCTCCTCAGTGGGTCCCCCAGCGTTCTCTATGCGGTTTCTGGTATATGGACTCCAGAGAATAATCAAGGAAATAATTTCTGAAATTATTAAGTGCAGGACATGGAGTCAGATGATTCGGACATGACTTTTTAGGGTCAGACCCGAAATTTCAATGAACATTTGGGTCGAAGACAATCAACCACTGTGGAATAACCACGTAATGCCCATTCTACAAACAAGTAGTACTACAAGTAGTATGAATCTTATATGGCACATATATTATACCGTACTTCCGACATAGGTACTAGCTAAAAGCCCAGACACGTGTTTTCGCCGATGTTTCTGCTGCTGCGTGACGCAGCAACGAGGGGTTCGGCTCCTCAGTGGGTCCCCCAGCGTTCTCTATGCGGTTTCTGGTATATGGACTCCAGAGAATAATCAAGGAAATAATTTCTGAAATTATTAAGTGCAGGACATGGAGTCAGATGATTCGGAACTGACTTTTTAGGGTCAGACCCGAAATTTCAATGAACATTTGGGTCGAAGACAATCAACCACTGTGGAATAACCACGTAATGCCCATTCTACAAACAAGTAGTACTACAAGTAGTATGAATCTTATATGGCACATATATTATACCGTACTTCCGACATAGGTACTAGCTAAAAGCCCAGACACGTGTTTTGCCGATGTTTCTGCTGCTGCGTGACGCAGCAACGAGGGGTTTCGGCTCCTCAGTGGGTCCCCCAGCGTTCTCTATGCGGTTTCTGGTATGTGGACTCCAGAGAATAATCAAGGAAATAATTTCTGAAATTATTAAGTGCAGGACATGGAGTCAGATAATTCGGACCTGACTTTTTAGGGTCAGACCCGACATTTCAATGAACATTTGGTTTGAAGACAATCAACCACTGTGGAATAACCACGTAATGCCCATTCTACAAACAAGTAGTACTACAAGTAGTATGAATCTTATATGGCACATATATTATACCGTACTTCCGACATAGGTACTAGCTAAAAGCCCAGACACGTGTTTCGCCGATGTTTCTGCTGCTGCGTGACGCAGCAACGAGGGGTTCGGCTCCTCAGTGGGTCCCCCAGCGTTCTCTATGCGGTTTTCTGGTATGCGGACTCAGAGAATAATCAAGGAAATAATTTCGAAATTATTAAGTGCAGGACATGGAGTCAGATGATTCGAACCTGACTTTTTAGGTCAGACCCGAAATTTCAATGAACATTTGGGTCGAAGACAATCAACCACTGTGGAATAACCACGTAATGCCCATTCTACAAACAAGTAGTACTACAAGTAGTATGAATCTTATATGGCACATATATTATACCGTACTTCCGACATAGGTACTAGCTTAAAAGCCCAGACACGTGTTTTCGCCGATGTTTCTGCTGCTGCGTGACGCAGCAACGAGGGGTTCGGCTCCTCAGTGGGTCCCCCAGCGTTCTCTATGCGGTTTCTGGTATATGGACTCCAGAGAATAATCAAGGAAATAATTTCTGAAATTATTAAGTGCAGGACATGGAGTCAGATGATTCGGACATGACTTTATGGTCAAACCCGACATTTCAATGAACATTTGAGTCGAAGACAATCAACCACTGTGGAATAACCACGTAATGCCCATTCTACAAAACAAGAGTACACAAGTAGTATGAATCTTATATGGCACATATATTATACCGTACTTCCGACATAGGTACTAGCTTAAAAGCCCAGACACGTGTTTTGCCGATGTTTCTGCTGCTGCGTGACGCAGCAACGAGGGGTTCGGCTCCTCAGTGGGTCCCCCAGCGTTCTCTATGCGGTTTCTGGTATATGGACTCCAGAGAATAATCAAGGAAATAATTTCTGAAATTATTAAGTGCAGGACATGGAGTCAGATGATTCGGACATGACTTTTTAGGGTCAGACCCGAAATTTCAATGAACATTTGGGTCGAAGACAATCAACCACTGTGGAATAACCACGTAAATGCCCATTCTACAAACAAGTAGTACTACAAGTAGTATGAATGTTATATGGCACATATATTATACCGTACTTCCGACATAAGTACTAGCTTAAAAGCCCAGACACGTGTTTTCGCCGATGTTTCTGCTGCTGCGTGACGCAGCAACGAGGGGTTCGGCTCCTCAGTGGGTCCCCCAGCGTTCTCTATGCGGTTTCTGGTATATGGACTCCAGAGAATAATCAAGGAAATAATTTCTGAAATTATTAAGTGCAGGACATGGAGTCAGATGATTCGGACATGACTTTTTAGGGTCAGACCCGAAATTTCAATGAACATTTGGGTCGAAGACAATCAACCACTGTGGAATAACCACGTAATGCCCATTCTACAAACAAGTAGTACTACAAGTAGTATGAATCTTATATGGCACATATATTATACCGTACTTCCGACATAGGTACTAGCTTAAAAGCCCAGACACGTGTTTCGCCGATGTTTCTGCTGCTGCGTGACGCATCAACGAGGGTTCGGCTCCTCAGTGGGTCCCCCAGCGTTCTCTATGCGGTTTCTGGTGTATGGACTCAGAGAATAATCAAGGAAATAATTTCTGAAATTATTAAGTGCAGGACATGGAGTCAGATGATTCGGACCTGACTTTTTAGGGTCAGACCCGACATTTCAATGAACATTTGGGTCGAAGACAATCAACCACTGTGGAATAACCACGTAATGCCCATTCTACAAACAAGTAGTACTACAAGTAGTATGAATCTTATATGGCACATATATTATACCGTACTTCCGACATAGGTACTAGCTTAAAAGCCCAGACACGTGTTTTGCCGATGTTTCTGCTGCTGCGTGACGCAGCAACGAGGGGTTCGGCTCCTCAGTGGGTCCCCCAGCGTTCTCTATGCGGTTTCTGGTATATGGACTCCAGAGAATAATCAAGGAAATAATTTCTGAAATTATTAAGTGCAGGACATGGAGTCAGATGATTCGAACTGACGTTTTTAGGGTCAGACCCGAAATTTCAATGAACATTTTGGGTCGAAGACAATCAACCACTGTGGAATAACCACGTAATGCCCATTCTACAAACAAGTAGTACTACAAGTAGTATGAATCTTATATGGCACATATATTATACCGTACTTCCGACATAGGTACTAGCTTAAAAGCCCAGACACGTGTTTTCGCCGATGTTTCTGCTGCTGCGTGACGCAGCAACGAGGGGTTTCGGCTCCTCAGTGGGTCCCCCAGCGTTCTCTATGCGGTTTCTGGTATATGGACTCCAGAGAATAATCAAGGAAATAATTTCTGAAATTATTAAGTGCAGGACATGGAGTCAGATGATTCGGACATGACTTTTTAGGGTCAGACCCGAAATTTCAATGAACATTTGGGTCGAAGACAATCAACCACTGTGGAATAACCACGTAAATGCCCATTCTACAAACAAGTAGTACTACAAGTAGTATGAATCTTATATGGCACATATATTATACCGTACTTCCGACATAGGTACTAGCTAAAAAGCCCAGACACGTGTTTTTGCCGATGTTTCTGCTGCTGCGTGACGCAGCAACGAGGGGTTCGGCTCCTCAGTGGGTCTCCCAGCGTTCTCTTAGCGGTTTCTGGTATATGGACTCCAGAGAATAATCAAGGAAATAATTTCTGAAATTATTAAGTGCAGGACATGGAGTCAGATGATTCGAACATGACTTTTTAGGGTCAGACCCGAAATTTCAATGAACATTTTGGTCGAAGACAATCAACCACTGTGGAATAACCACGTAATGCCCATTCTAAAAACAAGTAGTACTACAAGTAGTATGAATCTTATATGGCACATATATTATACCGTATTTCCGACATAGGTACTAGCTAAAAGCCCAGACACGTGTTTTGCCGATGTTTCTGCTGCTGCGTGACGCAGCAACGAGGGGTTCGGCTCCTCAGTGGGTCCCCCAGCGTTCTCTATGCGGTTTCTGGTATATGGACTCCAGAGAATAATCAAGGAAATAATTTCTGAAATTATTTAAGTGCAGGACATGGAGTCAGATGATTCGGACATGACTTTTTAGGGTCAGACCCGAAATTTCAATGAACATTTGGGTCGAAGACAATCAACCACTGTGGAATAACCACGTAATGCCCATTCTACAAACAAGTAGTACTACAAGTAGTATGAATCTTATATGGCACATATATTATACCGTACTTCCGACATAGGTACTAGCTAAAAGCCCGAGACACGTGTTTCGCCGATGTTTCTGCTGCTGCGTGACGCAGCAACGAGGGGTTCGGCTCCTCAGTGGGTCCCCCAGCGTTCTCTATGCGGTTTCTGGTATATGGACTCCAGAGAATAATCAAGGAAATAATTTCTGAAATTATTAAGTGCAGGACATGGAGTCGATGATTCGCAACATGACTTTTTAGGGTCAGACCCGAAATTTCAATGAACATTTGTGGTCGATGACAATCAACCACTGTGGAATAACTACGTAATGCCCATTCGACAAACAAGTAGTACTACAAGTAGTATGAATCTTATATGGCACATATATTATACCGTACCTTCCGACATAGGTACTAGCTAAAAGCCCAGACACGTGTTTTCGCCGATGTTTCTGCTGCTGCGTGACGCAGCAACGAGGGGTTCGGCTCCTCAGTGGGTCCCCCAGCGTCTCTATGCGGTTTCTGGTATATGGACTCCAGAGAATAATCAAGGAAATAATTTCTGAAATTATTAAGTGCAGGACATGGAGTCAGATGATTTTGACATGACTTTAGGGTCAGACCCGAAATTTCAATGAACATTTGGGTCGAAGACAATCAACCACTGTGGAATAACCACGAAATGCCCATTCTACAAACAAGTAGTACTACAAGTAGTATGAATCTTTTATCGCACATATATTATACCGTACTTCCGACATAGGTACTAGCTAAAAAGCCCAGACACGTGTTTTCGCCGATGTTTCTGCTGCTGCGTGACGCAGCAACGAGGGGTTCGGCTCCTCAGTGGGTCCCCCAGCGTTCTCTATGCGGTTTCTGGTATATGGACCAAGAGAATAATCAAGGAAATAATTTCTGAAATTATTAAGTGCAGGACATGGAGTCAGATGATTCGGACATGACTTTTTAGGGTCAGACCCGAAATTTCAATGAACATTTTGGGTCGAAGACAATCAACCACTGTGGAATAACCACGTAATGCCCATTCTACAAACAAGTAGTACTACAAGTAGTATGAATCTTATATGGCACATATATTATACCGTACTTTCGACATTGGTACTAGCTTAAAAGCCCAGACACGTGTTTCGCCGATGTTTCTGCTGCTGCGTGACGCAGCAACGAGGGGTTCGGCTCCTCAGTGGGTCCCCCAGCGTTCTCTATGCGGTTTCTGGTATATGGACTCCAGAGAATAATCAAGGAAATAATTTCTGAAATTATTTAAGTGCAGGACATGGAGTCAGATGATTCGGACATGACTTTTTAGGGTCAGACCCGAAATTTCAATGAACATTTGGGTCGAAGACAATCAACCACTGTGGAATAACCACGTAATGCCCATTCTACAAACAAGTAGTACTACAAGTAGTATGAATCTTATATGGCACATATATTATACCGTACTTCCGGACATAGGTACTAGCTTAAAAGCCCAGACACGTGTTTTCGCCGATGTTTCTGCTGCTGCGTGACGCAGCAACGAGGGGTTCGGCTCCTCAGTGGGTCCCCCAGCGTTCTCTATGCGGTTTCTGGTATATGGACTCCAGAGAATAATCAAGGAAATAGTTTCTGAAATTATTTAGTGCAGGACATGGAGTCAGATGATTCGGACCTGACTTTCTAGGGTCAGACCTGACATTTCAATGAACATTTGGTTTGAAGACCATCAACCACTGTGGAATAACAACGTAATGCCCATTCTACAAAAAAGTAGTACTGCAAGTAGTATGAATCTT